>OVBA01003308.1:0-28682 GCA_900406435.1 Lepidium aucheri | reverse complement strand
GCTTTGGTTGAGCTTGGTTGAGCTTTGGTTGAGCTTTGGTGGAGTTTTGGTGGAGCTTTGGTGGAGCTTTGGTGGAGATTTGGTGGAGTTTGGTTGAGCTTTGGTGGAGCTTTGGTTGACCTTGGTTGAGGTTTGGTTGAGCTTTGGTTGAGCTCTGGTTGAGCTTTTGTTGAGCTTTGGTGGAGTTTTGGTGGAGCTTTGGTGGAGCTTTGGTGGAGCTTGGTTGAGCTTTGGTTGACCTTGGTTGAGCTTTGGTTGAGCTTTAGTTGAGCTCTGGTTGAGCTTTGGTTGAGCAACGCTAACTCTACCAAACTCTAGCACAGTCCACCAAAATCTACCAAACAGACAAAACCTGAGTTATTTAGTGTTTGACAAAATTACTTTCTAATTACGGAAATTTAGTGTGGTTTTTATTTGACAGTGCTTATGAACGTGAATTATGGTGTGGTTGACTTTTGGTAGATCTTGGTTGAGCTTGGCTGAGCTTTGGTGGAGTTTTGGTGGAGTTTTGGTGGAGCTTGGTTGAGCTTTGGTTGACCTTGGTTGAGCTTTGGTTGAGCTTTGGTAGAGCATTGGTAGATCTACGCGGCAGACCTACGCAATTTTCGGGCTGACGTGACACTTTTTATTAATGGCCTTTTCGTTATTACGTTTTTGTTTACAAATCTCAAAAGGGCAAACTGGCAATTAAAAAAAAACAAGAGTATATGAGTAATTAATGATAATTCCATACTATTTGAGTCATTTACCTATAATTGTACACTAGTTGAGTAAATCACCCATTAGTTTATGATAAACCTAAGAAACCAACTCCGGATGAGGGACATTTGAGTTCTAAGCTACGTGGGGAAGTTTGTCGGGTTTCAATAAAGGACATTGTCGAGGTCTACCAATTTCCTTGTGCAAGTAAGGTTTGTTTCGAGCTTTTCAAAGATGTGGACTATGTTTGGGAGTTGATTGTTACAAGGACCACTGATAAATCACCCAAGAATAGGTTGATTAGGAATCCAACTCTCTGAGTTGTGGCTAAATTCCTTGCAAACACTCTTTTTGCGCGAGACATAGACAATAAAACCCGCAGAGTGGTGCTTGTTATACAAAGGATTGTACCTGTTTCTGTTGTGTGACGGGAAACTGATGTTTAGCTTTCCCCAAGAACTAGATGTGAACATTGGATATATCTTTGCAACGGATCTATGTAGCATCCAAAAATGGACATGAAATGTTGAATAGTAACTGTAGGATGGGTGGTATGCTTCCTCCTTAATGGGAATTCTTGGGGCTCTCCTATCACTGTTATTGATGTGACCCCCAAATAGCTTCCATGGATGGTTGATTCTTTATACATTGCAGTGTTTTGGAAGTTGTTGATGGCGTGAGAATGTTTTCCTACCTCAACAAGAGGAAAGAAAAACGCATATTCTTTATCTCTTTCCCTGAGAAGACATCTTTTGACTCTTTGAGATCATTAAGTTCGAATACGATGAGGGAGATAGTCCCACTGATGCATCCTCTTCGAGACCTCTATTGATTCAAGAACCGCCCAAGCCTACAATGGATGTGGATACTTGGGCTCTCCGGCGCTTTGATTTCATACCCACCATGAATAATGACAATGCTTTACATTCCATCCTTAGATTCCACTGAGGTGTACTAAAGATGGCGAAGAAGAAGTTTGAATGGTTGGATCGAAAGATAAGAGAAATTCTGGGGTATATATCTGATGAGGATAAGGGTAAGGAGAAAGTAGTAGATGAGAGTGACGATGATGTTGTTGCTGGACATCCAACTAATGACGGATGGGTTGAATTGAATAAAGAAGTTTACTTCGACCAAGATTTTGGTGACGATGCTCTCTAGTCAAGGTACCAATATCACCAAATTGTACATAAATTTTTGATTTTTCTTTCTCCATTTTACCTTGCCTTTTTTTTGGTTTCTCTTTCTTGATTTTACTTTCTCACCGAGACAGTGAGAGGTAAGTGCGGGGGAGAGGACCAGTTTGCTAACAGTAGTTTGAGTTTTTCTTGTTTTCTTTGTTTGAGCATTGCATTGCATAAAAATCAAAAAGCCAAAAAAATTAGAAAGCCACAAAAAAAACCCAAAAAAGTTTTTTATTTTGCTGGCTTTGAGTCTAGATTCATGTAGGATTGCATTGCATTTCATTGGGAAATATGATGAACTTTCCTTGACATAAGCTTGATGATCCATTTGTTAGGTTCAATGCCCAAGTAACTAGTTATTTGATGCATAAATTGCTTGTTGGAGTTTAAGATTGACCCATGCTTAAAATTTTTGGTTTTAGGTTCTTACCTTAGTTGAAGCATGTTGTGATTCGAAGCCATTCCTTACTTATTATAACCTAATCTTGACTTGCAATTATCATGCCTATGCATTGCATTTGAGCTCGTCGGTACACATACATACTTGGATTTCTTTTGCACCTTTGTGATCAATTTAGCCAGTTCCACTTTAATGATCGGTTTCCCCTACCCTTAGCCTAGCCCTCTTTCAAGCCACATTTGATTGTTGTTGTTGTTGATTGTTATTTTGGAATGAGGTTGGTAGAAAGTGTTAGGTTTGAGTCGACAAGAATGGTATCTCATTTAAATCCGGTTCACGCTTTTTGATCGGATAGGACTAGGTGGGAAATTGATCTTGGGTGTGGGTTTTCTTGTGTTTTGAGCTTAAAAAATAAATGGGAAAATGTTATAAAAGGGATTGAAAGAAAGGAATGTTCAAAGGAAATCTTAGGAGAGAAAGATTGCATTAATATAAGAATAGTCAGTCTTGTAAAGGGTTTTCGATGAATGAAAAGGAACAATGGTTCATGGGAATAATAAAAAAGAGAAATAAAAAGAATTTGAAGAAAGTATACCCATAGCGTTAAATGAAGCACCAAACCAGCTAGATACCAATAAGTACTAAACTCCTCTCCTTAGAACAAGATTGAAGCATTGAATTTTTGAGTTGATTCAAAAGAATGAAAAGAAGTTAGAAAAGCCTTATGAGAAAGGGCAGAAATTAGGATCATTGTTGGGATTAGATGTAGTTGGGGATTGAGTTCGATTTTGTGTACTCGGGTAGATGAAGTTTTATACTTGTATGTAGGCATGGACATTTTGGGTTTTGAGTCAGGTTCGGTTTGGGTCTTATCGAGTTCGGGTTTTAGGGTCTAGAGACTTAGGACCCATTTGGATATTTTTAATTTTTGGGTCGGGTTTGGTTTGGGTACCTTCGGGTCTGGATCGGTTTGAGTATCTATAAAAAAACTTAAAAAAATTTAGGTTCGGTTCGGGCCCGGTTTAGATACGAGTATTTCTATTTAAATTGTTTTAAATATTGTAAAACTAATAAAAATTTAATTAAAATTTTAATAATGGGTTATTAATATTTTAGATTGTTTTAATCTTAAATTACTAATATACTGAGATTTATAATTGTAATTTTTTGTATTTACGTTATTGAAGTTATTAATATAAATAATAATTTTAAAAACTAAATTTATATTTTGGGTATTTGGGTAACCATTTGGATTTTGGTTAGGTTTAGATTCGGATTCAGGTTTTCGGGTATATAGATGTAGGATCCAATAGAATATTTATATCGGGTACGTTTGGGTTGAGATCCTATATTTTGGTTCAGGTTTGGTTCGGATTTTCGGGTTCAGGTTAAATGCCCATGCCTACTTGTATGCATCTATTGCCTTTTACTTTTAGCATTCTTCTAAAACTCATTATATTCATTGATAGATCATTGTATTGAACATCTTAAGCAATACATAGATCATGTTTATCTTTTGAACCTTTCCCTTAGACAAAAGAGTTTATTGAATATGCCTAGCTTGATTCATGGTTTATATTTATAGAATTTCAAAAGGCATGGTCGATTTGAATGCATGTTAGAATTTGAATCGAGTTGTGAAGAGTATGGCGGAAGTTTTAAGTAAAATTGTTTATTTTGCATTTTAAAATTGTTTACTTTGCATTTTAGAATTATTAACTTGGACAGTGAAGTTTATTTTGGAATCACTTGCTGAGGCTTTGAGTTCACACTCACATCCTCTTCTTCGGATTTTAATTTGTTTGCTTGAGAGCAAGCAAAAAGCAAGTCCGAGAAAGTCGATATGGATCATATTTACATAGATTCTCATGCATATTTTGATCCTCTTTCTTCATGTAGAATTCTTAGTTATTTATTTTTTGACAATCAGAAGTCTCATTTATTTATTTCAGCATTAGCCAAGTTCCTACATAAATTTCGTAGGCAGTGGGACTTGATCTTTGGTTGTGCATGTGCGCCTGCCTTTAGTGGACTTAGCACCAACCACTGGACTAAAGACCACTTGCCAGCATAAGTTTTTTTTGATTTTGCATTTTAGATTTTAGATTTTAGATAGATCGAGTCACATATTTGTTCGTTTTTTGAGTTTTTTAGGTGAATTAGAGCACAACTTGGAGCTTTGGAGACCTCAGGATGAGACTCTAAATCAAGCAATAGGATTGGACCAAGGAAACATGAAGAAGAAAGAGAGAAGAGTTGTTCTGGAGTAAAGATCAACCTCGGACCCGACCATGGAAGATCAACGGATTGTGCGCGCAAGAAGGAATCTGGATCAGCCTTCCTCGACCTTCAGGTCGACCTCTGGACCTTCAATCTAAGGTCGTCCATTTGTGAAAGTGCTGGATCGCGTTTCCTCGACTACCAATGACCTTGACTCTCGGTTCTTTGATTCACACATCCTCTGATCAGCCTTCCTCAAGCTTCAAGTCGACTTGAAGACCTTGACCCTCGGGTAGTTATCTTTCAAATGTGCTGGAACGCTCTTCCTCTACTAACAACTAGACGCAACTACCTCGATGAAGCCCGTTTGGCACCAAACATTCTCCCATCCAAAGCATCGACCGCAACCAAACGGAAATTCCTCGATACGGAACGCACACAAAAATGCTTCCTAGAAAATATTTGCTCGACCTCCTACTTGACCCTGAAAACCTCGAACTCAACATCACATTTTTGTTTGAAGTTGGTTCGACCAGTTTTGTCGGTCGACCTGAATCTGTTTTCTAATGTTTTAAAACCCTAAGTGAAGGGTAGAAGTATCTAAGCCTTAGTTTTTATAGCAACTTAGAATCTCTTGGAGAGTGAGTTTTGCAGAGAATACTTGAGACTCCTTTGAATAATCCTTTTCAGATCATTCTTTTGAATTAATTTGAAATCTCTTCTCTTCTCTTTTGATTATGTCTAGATTCTTATCTTTTGTTTTGTTTTTCATTTTCATGATATGTGAATAGTTTATTGAATGGTGTTAAGGTATGGTAAATCCTAGGGTAGGGTGATTGATTTTGATGTTTAGGTTGTTAGGTTCCTTCATATAAGGTGATCTTAATGCTAGATTTAAGCTAGCCATTTGAATCTAGATGTTAGGAAGTTTCATGCCTGAGAGGTGTTCGATAAAATTCTCGAGAGACCTTTTTATGAGCTTTTCTTCTCTAGCCATTGAGAGATGAAGTTAGAGTGATTAGTGGACTCAATGGAATTGTGTTTAAGGCTTATTGATTATTTGATTGATTTTCAAATAAGTGCTTAGCTAAATCAGTTAATTAATAAAGAGGTCAATGTCATGAGAGTGGGTTGATCTAAAATTGTGTTTCATGACCTATGTTGAGCTTAATGGTTCCTTGTTGCATCATCAATTAATTGTCCTTCCCTTTGATCAATTGCCTTGTCTAAAACCATTTACTTTCGTTTAATTGTCTTTGCTTCTTTATCGTTCTGTCTTTGTTTAAGTGTTTCTTGAATTCGAGTTTGTTTGGTTTCGATTAAGGTTGAGTAACAGTAGTAGTTTAATTTCACTTTCTTTGGATTGTTTTAACCTAAGTGAGTATCATGTAGTCTTATTGTGTTAGTTCTAGATTGCGGATTTGATCCTCAAATGCTTTCGATGACAATTGTTTGCATTTGTTTCTCTGATGACAATTGTTTACGTTCTATTTGTAACACCTCTCAGACTACAAATAGTGATTTTTATTGTTGTTATCCAATATTTGTATTCCATAGTGCATTTATTTATGTAATTATACTTTTTACAATAGCGTTTCCTTTTGTTATGAAATAGTGTTATTTACAGCGTTTAGTTATAGTTATTAGAAATATTAATATTACATTGTAATTAAATTTACCCTAAATTTGAATTAAAAATAAAATGACTTTTTGCTGAATTGCCAGAATTAGTGTTGAACATACTTCAAGAATCTGCAAATATCAATGTACACACAATATTACAACATACTGATCTCAAGTCTAATGTACCAAACAAAAAAGCATCCATTTACAACATACTACAACACTATTAGTGCAACCATATTACAAGTCAAGTCTCAGAGATATGTAATTTTATCACTAGTCCAAGCCACAGTGGTTCCTACTACATCATCTATGACTTCAATTTCAAATTTTTGTCCCTAGACTCGTGCATCATCAATCTTGGAAACCTCGACCCAGATTTTGCTAGCATTGGGACCTAAAGGGACATTATGCACCTCATCTGTTGGATCAGTTGAGCATACTTGACCTATTGCCACACTTTATCCAGAGTTAGCACAATATAGTAGAATGCACTTCTTTTTCCCGCCTTTGGTTGAACTAGTACTATTAGTACCACCACTCTAATAGTCCAAGAAACAAATAATTTTATCAGATCAAACATCTATTTTAGTTAGCTGACTTAACTAACTTAAAACGAGTATGTACTAACCTAATGAGATCTCTTGGATGATTCATCCATTGTAGGTGCAGTATGCAGTTATATCTTATCAATAGGCTATGCGATGATCTCCTTGAGTGCATCACCTATCAATGATACATTAGGACTAGGTCTCCACAAATAAGCATGAGTTTTCACCACTAGCTCGAGCCTCACAGCTGCAACATGAGGTCTCAGTGGAATGTTGTTGACCAATTCTTTAGGTTCAGTTGACAACAATATACCATCATCAATTAAGTCATTATCCACTTTCCAATAATCAAAGATTTGAACTCTTCGTACTGACGCATCTGGAGCCTAATTAATCATTCAAATATGAATACAATATATGATTATTCTCATCCATATGAATTTAATAGAATTGAATCAGTTATAAATTACCTTTGACCCAACATGTTAGGAGGTTGTTAGAAATTGTTGTCATCGTCCAAGATAATCTTATCTGCTAGCCAAGCAATTTCAACACCTATAGCTTCAGGCAGTGAGAAAATGGTTTGAGCAGGTCTCCATATAGATGTTTTACGACTGCAACAAATTATACAAGTACAGCAGCCACATTAGGGCCTAAAAGAATGGGACCAATCTTATATAATGGTTCATTAGAGCAAAACTCTCCTTCCCCAACAACAATATCAATATTAGAACACCAATCCAGTAGTTGGCACCTAATTCCTCCTTTGCTCACATCACTTACCTCAGATTTAGAAACATCATTATTATGTTTTAACCTATACAAAAGTATATAAGTTGCCAATTTTGTCAATGTATAAATTTACTGCTAAGCACCACGTTTGGTAAATTACCTTTTGGGCAGCTAAGTCATTAACCACATTTTGAAATTCTTCAAACTTGTTTAGTAATTCCGCTTGAGTAGCTTCAAGCTTCTGCACATGTGAGTCTAGGTCCTGTAAGAAAGCCAACTTGGTAATCATAGTCCCTCTGCCCATGCTCTCAAGTCTCTTTGGCTTTCCTTTTTTCTAGTACCTCACTCATAGCATCTTCTCTATATTAGATGTGGTTGTTGAGTCCATTTCACTATCAATTGAGATGAATTTTTTCTATATAGGAGATTTTCAAAGTACAGAGAATCATACTTCTAACATGCTGAAGATTAGTTAGTAATTAACAATTTAAAACATGCTCAAACTTACAATAGTATCTGCAAATTCTTCCCTCACAGGTCTTCCATCTAAATGCGTGTGACCTGCTATCCAAACTTTACTTCGAGTAACATTGCTAGGATCAGAGCTTTTTTGTTTCTACATAATCACACGGAAAATATTACAAAATATTTGAAGTTTTCTATACAAGATCAGATTATAAGGACACATAAATATTACTATCTCATGGGATAGTCAACTCATTCTTTTTTGGCTGGTAGTGTGAGGAATTTGTGTTTTCCTTAGTTTTTTGTACTTGTCACTTTGTTCCTATTACTACAAAAAGTCAGTTGACATATAGTTTCTCAAGTCAGTTCTCTGTACTTGTCAATTACCTTAAAAGCAGTGTTGTTTATGTTCTTCACCCAAGCGTTCCCTGCTGAAGTTAATTGGATGTTACTAGGTCTTTGTTCTTATAGTTGAACTTTTTTCTTTGTAGCTCGAACCTTTGAAGCAAGCCTAGATTTTAGATGCTCGCCACAAACATCCCATCTTCATAAAGACAACTTCTTTATGCAAGTCATCTTTTAATATTCAAGAAATCGTCAGAAATTCTTGAATATTTCCACTACAACCTCTTCTTATCATTGCCATGACTTTGAGAAGGCGGTGCAGAATAAGGCTGAGAACTATATACATGTGGAGGGTGTTGCGCATACTCGGGAGGAGGAGCATATGAAGGTGGAGGAGGATACTTATAGCTTTCTGCACAGGATAACTTTGTTGAGAAGCCCATGAAGATGAAGATGGTGAAGAAGCTGAAGCTGACCTAAACGATGATGGAGACTCCTGTCTCAAGTTTTCCTTTGAGTTCCCTGTCCCCATCAAATTTAAAACTAAAACCCTTTTGACTCAAATCAAACCCACTCAGGTCAGTTCAGTACCTACAGTAAAAAGATTTGGGCTTTAGGATATAATCGTTAAATCCGAGAAAAAAATGCAGGACCTTTGTTCAAGATTCTGACACTAAATCGAAAGAAGAAGCAATAAATTTACCTAATTCGTAAAAACAAGACGAAAAGTAGTCTAGGAGAGATGTTGAATTTTCTCACCGCTTATGAAATAGCTTTTAAATCTAAGGTTAGTAATCGTCTTTTATAAAGAAAGGAGATTCAATCACGTATTCCATAGCGCATTTATTTATGTAATTATACTTTTTACAATAGTGTTTCCTTTTGTTATGAAATAGTGTTGTTTTAGCGTTTTTGTTATAGTTATAAGTCATATTAATATTACATTGTAATTAATTCTAAATATATATTTTACCCTAAATTTGAATAAAAATAAATAATACACGACTTTTTAAAAACTCGTGCATCAACCTTGGAAACCTTGATCAAGACATTTCTAGCATTGGAAGGTAAAGGAACAAAATGTATCTTGTCAGTTGGATCAGTTGAACACTCGACCTATTACAACACTTTGTTCAGAGTTAGCATAATTTAGTAGAATGCACATCTTTTTCTCGCCTTTGGTTGAACCATTTTTGTTAGTTTCACCAGTCTAATAGTCCAAGAAACAAATAATTTCATCAGATCCAACATCTATTGTAGTTAGGCGACTTAACTAACTTAAAATGAGTATCTACTAACTTGATGGAATCTTTTGGGTGATTCATCTATTCTAAGTGCAGTATGTAGTTGTATCTTATCAGTAGACCATGCGATAATATCCTTAAGTGCATCACCTATCAATGATACATTAGGACTAGGTCTCCACAAATAAGCATCAAGCTTCAACACTAGCTTGACCCTCACAGTTGTAGCAATCGGTCCTATAGGAATGTTGTTGACCAATTCTTTAGAGTTAGTTGACAACAATATACCATTAGCAATTAAGTCATTACCCACTTTCCAATAATCAAAGATTTGAACTCGTCTTACTGATGCATCTGGAGCCTATTTAATCATTCAAATATGAATACAATATATTATTATTCTAATTCATATGAATTTAAAAGACTTGAATTACATCAGTTATAAATTACATATGATCCGACATTGTTAGGAGCTTGTGAGAATTTGTTGTCATCGTCCAAGATAATCTTATCTGTAGGCCAAGCTATTTTAACATCTACAACTTCAGTCAGTGAGAAAATGGTTTGAGTAGGTTTCCATACAGATGCTTTTACGACTGCAGCAGACTTCACAAGTATAACAGCCGCATCATGGCCTAAAAAATGAGACTAATCTTATATGATGTTCATTAGAGCAAAACTCTCCTTCCCCAACAACAATATTAGTATTAGAACACCAATCCAGTAGGCACCTAATTCCTGCTTTGCTCGCATCACTTACCTCAGATTTAGAAACATCATTATTCAGTTTTAACATATACAAAAGCATACAAGTTGCCAACTTTGTCAATATAAATTTACTGCTAAGCACCACGTTTGGTAAATTACATTTTTGACAGCTAAGTCATTAACCACATTTTGCAATTCTTCAAGCTTGTTTGGTAATTCTGCTTGAGTATATTCAAGCTTCTCCACATATGAGTCTCTAGCCTGTAAGAAAATCAACTTGGTAATTCTAGCCCCTCTGCCCATGCCCTTAAGTCTCTTTGGCTTGTCTCTTCCTAGTACCTGACTCACAACACCTTCTCTAATATTATATGTGGTGGTTGAGTCCATTTCATTATCAATTGAGATGATTTTTTTTTGTTAAGAAGATTTTCAAAGTACATAGAATCATTCTTCTAACATGCTGAAGATTATATAGTAATTAAAAATTTAGATGCTCGCCACAAAACATCCCATCTGCTTAAAGACTACTTCTTTATGATAGTCTTCTTTCAAATTGAATCTCCCCTGTCAAAAATTGCCAATTCGAACTTAAAAAAAGTGATAGACAATTACTCATATTCAATCAACAGAAAAAACATTGTAATAACCTAAATTTCTTCCCACATTGCACCTTTAATTTGTTCGTCGAAATGTCTCCAGTCATCTAGTAGTACTAGCACATGTTGTTCTCTCATGAGTGGACCAAGAAAGGAATAAAGTGTAACTGATCCTTTGCTAACATGCACACCTATTGAATTGAATTCTACTTATACCTTGTCTTCGAGATGTTTGCCACATTTCTCATTCTAGTTGGTCCTCGTGTCTTCTTATTTTTGTTCTCAGATTTTGGAGTTTGTGCTTCAGCAAAGTTGGAGACATCAGTTGTGGAATCTGGGATGTGTTCTTGTACATGTTAGTTTAAAGTATCGAATTCAACATTTTAAAACGACGAATTTGAGCTCTTTTTTGAAAGAAACAATAAATCAAGCTCAGGGGTTCTTCAGAACGAATATAAGAAGTGAATCGAACTTTCAAAAACCAATTTGGCTTTTGTTCTAGAGATAATTTTTATTTGGGATTAACGAAATGTTCAATTTGTCGAGTCAATGCAAAGTTGAGGATTTCTTCAAAAGTCAACAAAAAATTGAAGGTTTAATCAACCCCATCTGAAATTCATTGTTAAATCAACTAGTTTCGGTAAGTTCAATGTTAAATTAAAATATTCCCTTTTTGTATTTTGTAATTTATTTTCTGTTTATATTTTTTAAATTTGAATACATACAAATTATGTATTTACATATTATAATTTCTTAATAAAACTTATGTATTTAAAAACAAAATTTGATTCAATGACATATATATAAATTATTATAAATGAAACTTTTTTGGATTTGCAGATTGTGTATTTACAAATTTGAATTTATTTTGGAGAAGAAATTAGTCCACACTTCACACTCTTCAAATTTACGGTTTACCGGTTTAACCTTAACCACTTATACCATCCACCTAAAACCAATAATAAACTTAATTTGAACCAATATTTTTTAATGGGTTCTTCGTGCCTTTGTGGTTTGTTTTGCCTCAACTAACTATTGGTAACATAAGTTTAACCGCATAATCACACTACAAATAGCAACAATATGCAAACAAAGAACTATTCATTAACTGAATAATTAGCTCAAACTCACACAAACTTCATATCAACAAATGCCTTATTGTACCTCTTTTGACTTGGCCCAAAAACATGCAATCAATCTCCATACATCTTGCTCAAACTCAGAGAGTTAGGATACCATAAACCAATTTGCAGAAGTACATAACCACTGTTTCAAATGCTTGAAACAAGCCATGATTCAATACATATTTCTCTATACAAGACAAAAACATGATTTTACTTCTATAAACCTATTGTAACTATTTCAGAACTTGATTTCAAAGCTTTCACCTTCTGTTCTCCTACAAGTAAACGGTTTAATCATATCAATCATCTAAACAAGATGATTTATCCAGGTCCTTCAAGTGTATGTGTATTATGCGCTTCCAGATTTTGCAGCTTCTTACACAGAGATGGTCCCTCAGAATCCTTCTCCATGATTGCTAGCATACGAAAGATCTGAGAATCATAAGTAACTTGGGGAGAACATGATGAAACAGATAAGAATATTCTTATACTCTTTTGACATTTACTTATGCCTGTTGTATATCAATTCCATACTCATTTAGCATTTTTTCATTTTTTTTCTACTATAAACCCAGGTCCACCACTTAGTCTCCAAGAGCTATAAAGACATGTTTCCACGTTGTGACAACAATGAGGAGGATTTGAAGGTTGACAACATTATAAAGGCGCTTTGTGGTCATTTCGGGCCTAATTGGATTTACTAAGTATGACTGGAAGAATAAATGTGTGATGAGCCTTAAAAAGGTTGTTTAGCCTGTGAAAAGTGGTGGGTCAATAAATCCATGAGGAACCAGATGATGAGTCTGAGGAACGAAAGAAGTGTAAGGAAACTTCATCTTCGTATGAGACTAAGAGTAGCTTAGTTGAGACAATGAAGCAGTACATGGACCAGTGGGGTAAAAAGATGCTTGCCGAGTTGATGGATGAAATTTGAACTGGAGAACAGAGGATGTTGGAAAGTATGTGCAATGGCTAACAAGAGATCCACACTCTAGCTGAAAGATTGTCTGCAATTAAACAGCTGTTGAAGGCAATTAGAGGTGCATTAAAGGAGTAGGTGAAATCAAATGAGCAGAATCCGATTGGCAAAGCCAATCATGATGATGAGGAGACCAATCCACCAGTTCAGATTAGTTCTGAACCCCCTCCACAACCTAACCGAGTTTATCACCTATGTAAAACCAAAAAATCATCGAAATTGTTTTTTTACATCTGGTTGTTGTTATAGTTGCTTTATTTTGAACTTCAAATCTGCTTCTATTTCTATTTCTGTTTATTTGTTTCACTGTAATTGTATTTTATATGTGAACTGAATGTATAAATATTTTATAAATAAAATTATAACTTCGTGTGTCAAAACGAATTTGTAGATAGATAATCACCTTGTAAGCGAGAGTGTAAATGGTGCAGATGAGCAAAGTGTTATCTTGTTTGAACAAAAACTCTCCGACATCAACTTCGAGAAAGCTTGCTTCTACACAGTTGGGTCCATTCCAAGGAAACAACACAGTCAAGAGAATTATCCCAAACAAGACAGGTGGTGGTTATGCTCCTTTCACACCAATAGACAATGTCAAAGCAGATAAATGGCTACAAGAATGAAACAAATACCGTAAGTTGTCTCTTTTTATATGTATTTAAAGATCAAATTTTCAAATGAATGTATAATCAGTTTTTTAAATGACTAAGTTATAACTGCTCATGTGAGACCTTTTGCAGTTCTTGTGCCATACATTATGCGTGAATTGGCTCCTCCTGAAGAAAAGAGTAGCATGTTAGTGATGTCGTACTCACATGAGCGTGTAACACGGTCTGTGCCACAAAATAAGCAAAGTGGAGATTGTGGCGTATTTTGCTTGAAGTACACCAAATGCCATGCGCTTGGTATTCCATTCCCTGAGCAGTTCTCTGATGCTTACGTGAAGCGCATGTGGGATAAGTTATGTGTTGAGATATATGATGACACATGTATTTTGGGTACGGAGAAGGATGGATACAAGAATCTGGACACATATGACAAGTGAGCATGTAGATGGATGAATATATTATCGACTATCGGTTGAACTCTAGCTTGTATGCCACATTTATTTTTGTTGTTTTATAGTGTAAGAAAAACTTATTAGTTTGTATCTTGCAGTTATTATCTTTGTGGGTACAAGAAAATTAATATTTTTTGTATTTAGTAAGGTTTTTTGTGAGAGGGTGACCGGTCTATGTGGTGTAATACTTTTGTTGACATTCTTATATTTCATAGACTTCAGAGATAGCTTCTTATTAACTATAACAGACTTCATTTTTATCTGACCACATTTATGATGAGACTTCTTTGGCAAACTTTAGTTATAAACTTCTTATTAACTATAACAGACTTTACTTTTATTTGACCACTATTTGAAGACTTCTTGTATAGACTTCTATAATAGACTGGGAGAATATTCACAATTGGAGGGAGATATTGCTCTTGTTTCTTGACTCCAACGTCACTTTACATATATATATTGTGAGAGTACTTTGCAAGTAGATGTTTCTTTCTATAGGGAGGACTTACAAGTGTCGACACATGCATACTAGCATAAACTGTAACTACAATAACACGTGAACAAAGAATTTTCTTAACCTGATATACACCACATTCACATGTTCCCTATTCCAAATCAAAAAACAATTTCTTGAACCTCCTTTTGTATAAAACTTCCAAGTATCAATACGTTCAACCATCATCTTGTCTGCATAATGTTCACGCATTCCCAATAAATATTCTACTCCCCGGCTATGACATGTTGTGAGACTTGAGGCATCTTCTCTCCTTTTATAAAACCACTTTCCTACCTTCTCTTGTATGTAGTCAAATAGGTATGTTACGAGAAATCCTCTTGCAAGCTTAAAATTTTAGTAATGATAGATTCTACGATGTTGCTCGTTTGAATGTTGTATCTATTTCCCGGGAAGTAATCACGTGACCACAACTTTGGTTCTGCATTTTCTAAGTAGGCTGCAAGTGACGAGCTTATATGCTCTATCTCGTCCATGTATCAATTGAATTTGGATGATTAAATCTAGCTATCAAGGCACCAAACAAGATGACTAGATATTAAAAGTTATGCTCACCAAGTTCAAGTGCAATGAAATTTACCGAATTGGCTTCTTGGATTAGATGCAAATAAGAGGGCAGATTACTATAACCATCTTCTACTATCCCACACACCATTTCTTGGGTGTATATCAATGATCGACACAAAGTAGTGTATTCCAACCTGAAAACATACATCACCTTCATTGACTTTTCAATATATTTTGGCGTTATTCCATCTATTGTTCCAAAATGATCTACAAATAGTCTACCAATATGTCTCGGAGAATAGTGTTTGAAGTGAGCATACCGATCTGCCACGGAACATGTATGACATATTTTGTCACCCAAAATGTGTCTCTTGCATTCTTCATAACCGCTTTAGCCTTCCATCCACATCCCTCAACGCAACATTTAACCACCAATAATGTTTTTGTTGACTTGTATATACTAAATTGAATTTCATTTATACTTATCACTCTCAACGCCGATACCAACTCTTTCTTGCTAGAAAAACTCTGATTGACATATATATTATGATAGTTCTCTTCTTGTTCGTAATAACCTTGTTCCCGTAAGCGTATCATCTTCATATTTTATTTTCCCATAGTTGCTGTAACATCCACTGTCCTTGTTAACTTGAGGCTCACCATCAGACTCATATGTATATTTCATGTTATTTCCACTTGATCTTCATCATAACTCATGTCTTAAACTAACTCTTCATCATCGTCCCAATCTTCATCACAATTCACGGCTTCACGAGAACTCCTCCGGTAACTAACTAAAACATGTGGACGTACAACATGCAACTTACTTAACTCAACCAAGCTTCAAACTTGTCTATCATTTGTGCATGCATGGAACGAGTGTTAGGTGGCATTTCTTGCAACATTGATTTTGGTAGTGAATAAGTTATATCCATGAAATCAGTGATAACCTCATTTTCATCAGTTTTGAGCTCAATAATTCAGATCTTTTCAGAATGTTTGTTTGCTTTTTAGAGTCTTTTCAGGTGGAAAACAGGTTAAACTCAGATTATACCTTCAAAGCCTGGTTAAGGATGAATCAAAGCACTTTTTGAAAATTTCACCCATATAGCAACGATTGATCAATCCACACTCTTGATCGATCGATCCTCGATGTTCAGCAAGAGCTACGCTCGATCAGTTGATCGACCAAGACCTTTTGGAGATTGTGCATTCAACCTTGATTGATCGATGCACACCTTTGACCAATTGATCCTCGAAGCTTACAAGGAGAAAACCTAATTTTTCCTATTTTACACATGCAATTTTTAGGACCTATATAAGACCAATTTCCATTATTTTTAGAACAACTATTGTTACGTGATCAGAACGAGTATTTGAGTTTTTGGGAGAAAGTTTTTGATCCCCACACAATTGGAGAAGAATTCTAAACCGTCTTATTTCAATACAATTTACTTTTATGTTTTTCATTATATTTTGCAATATGATTTCCTTCACCATGTCTGAGTAGTTCCCCAATCAAGTTTAGGATTTTCTGGGATTGCAGGGAATTAATGAATTAGGAACAAATAGATATTGGTTGATGTGTTCTCCACCTAATCGACAATCTTAATGCTTAGATTAGAGTAGCTAACTAATCTATGATTTTAGACTACCTAACATTCCAAAAGCTTGTTGGGAATTGGACCCTCCTTAAGTGAGCAATCAATCCTTAACCACGATAGCTGATGTTAAGGTTGATTGTGGACTTATCAGACCCGATCGATAATGAGTACTAGCCTCTTGGTACCAACGATAGTTAGGATCACTAGGTTGATGGATATAGTAATTGATGCCACGATAGGGCATTAGTTATAAATTCATGTATGAGTCGAGATGTTGAATGAATGTTTCTAAATAGTTTCCTCGTTTGAATTCCCTTGTTTCTTGATGAGCTTCCTAAGCTTGGTGTTTTAATTCATTGATTGTCAATCGTTAGTTTTGTCTCAATTCAGTTTACCACCAACTCTCTATTCGTTTTAGCTCTAGTTTAGTTTCAGAATTGATAGTGTGATAACTTGGTCCTTGTGGATACGATCCCTAGATTACTACGTGATTTGTTGTGCACTTGCAGTAGAGATATAGGATAAAACCTGAGTAACATCAAGTTTTTGGCGCTGTTGCAGGGGACAAATATTGTCGCCTTTCGATTCACTACTGAAGTTTAGTCTAAGACATCTTTTATTTACATTTGTTTTTGTTTCTTTGTTTTTGCTTCTGAGGGGTATGACTATTATGGATAATCCTGAAGATGTCATGAATGTTCAACAGGACCAGGATCAGAAAGCTACTATGGAAAGATTAATGAGATAGATAAAAGAGTTGAAAAGAGAACGAGATGCAAAGGCTCAACATCGAGCTATCAGGGAAGTGGATACTCCTCATATTCACTACCAGAATCGATTAGCAATCTATACCTCCATTGCATGGGGTTACCTATGAGTTGAACCCATAGTTGATAGCACTGATTAGGCAGTTCCCACTCCATGGTTGTCCAGGTGAAAATCTGATGGATCACATTGAGAATTTCGAATAGATTTGTAGCACTACATCACCAAGTGTGATTCTTGAGGATTATACTAAGTGCAAGCTCTTCAAGTTCTCATTGGAAGGTAAAGGCTTGAGGTGGATCAAGTCTCTTCTCCCAGGTTTGTTGACTTCGTGGGATGAGATTAGAGATATCTTTTTAGATCATTTCTTCCCTAAAGCTAAGACATATCAACTCAAAATTCAGATTGCACACTTTCAACACCATGAAGATGAGTCCTTTAGTGATGCTTTGGAATGTTTCAAAGGATACAAGAGAGACTGTCCGCATCATGGGTTTAGTGATGATTAGATTTTGACATTTTTTTCTATGGAGGTGTGAATTGGGAGTACAAGCGATTGTTGAATGCAGCAAGCAAGAAATATTTCATGACCAATACAAAGGAGAACGCCTATGCCTTGATCAACAATCTGGCTGCAAGTTCAAGTGATCTAAGCATGGTTATGGAACCTTTTAGCGATGATGAATCAAGTAGTTTCCGGTCATAGAACATTGATGGGATTAGTGAGAAGCTGGATGAATTCATTGTAACAAGTGGAGTCAAGAAAAAGAGGGTTGTGCATAACTGTGAGACACAAGTAGAGATGGATACATGGTATTTGGATCAAAATTGATGTCAAACAACTTCTACTTATCATCTAGTCAACTATCTACACCAAAAAGTTCCTTAGGTAGTAGTTAAGATGAGATTAAGTCTATGTTACATCAACTCATATAAGGACAACATCAGGCCACTTTTGAGTTGAATGCAAGGGTAGATAAGTTGTACATAGAATTTGGCTCGAAGTATGACTATGTCATTGCTCAAGTACAACAATCGATTTCATCTCCTTCCCATTATGAGAGGTACCAAGACTGTAATGTTGTGGCATTAAGGAGTCGTAAGCACCTAGAACCTCCTGTGAGGAAGCTTTCTGGAAAGGATGTTAGGAAAGATATTGAGGATGATGAGGAAGATAAAGGAAAAGGGGACGATTTGATCTACAGGGAGAGCGATCGATTGATCCCATGGGCGATCGATCGATCGACAACGCTGTACAGAATGCTACGCCAAAGAAAACTCCATAGGACCTAGTGGTTTTGAGTCAGAGATCAGCTACTATTCTGGAAAAGACCTATGTGCTAAAGCCTCCATACCCTATAGCACCAAAGAAGTCTCGACAAGATTTGGAAGTTGCTAAGTGCAAAGAGATGCTTGCGGATTTGAATGTGAGGTTACCCTTTGTTGATGCTTTGCAAATGATGCCATCTCTTAAGAGCTATGTAAAGGGGCTGGTGACAAACAAGTTTACAGGGGAAGAAAAGGTTATGATGATCACTCAGGACTGTAGTAATGTACTTTAAAACAAGCTGCCCAAAAAGGAAGATGACCCTGGATGATTTGTGCTTTCTATAGAGATTGGTTCTCTTGTGTTTGCAAAGTCTCTTTGTGACCTTGGTTCAAGTGTTAACCTAATGCCATATTCTATAGGAATATGACTTGGGTATACAGACTTCAAGAGTACTAGGATTTCTTTGATCTTTGCTGACCGTTTGGTCAAACTCCCAGTTGGTATTCTTGAAGATCTGCATATAAAGATTGGGAATGCTCANGAAGATTGGGAATGCTCTTGTGCCAACAGACTTTGTGGTTCTCAAACTCGATGAAGAACCTAAGGATCCTTTGATTTTGGGAAGGCCATTTCTCAGGACTGTAGGAGCAATGATTGATATGAAGAATGGTAGAATCGACCTCCATTTAGGCGATATGGTTATGAGATTCGAGATGGACAGAATGTTGAAGAAGCCTATACTTAATGGGATGACATTTATGGTCGATGCTTCTAAGGAAATCGCAAACCAAGTGACTGATGAGATTCTAACTGAGGATCCTCTTGATGTAGTACTCACAGGGACAGAATCCGAGTATGGGTTTCTCAATGAAGAAGCAGCCAGTTATGCTAAGATGTTGGATTCGAGCAAGACAATTGAGCAGATGGTCGCTTACTTAACCTTGGATGCACCTAAGCCATTGATCACATCTTCTCTAGACAACCCTTGGAGAGAACTCAAAGCTCCTAAGGTCGAGATTAAAACACTTTCTGCAGGGCTAAGGTGCGCTTTTCTTGGGCCTAATTCGACTTATCTTGTGATTATCAATGCTAAGTTGAAAAATGCTGAAACTGCTTTACTGTTATGCAAACTTCGTAAGTACCATAGAGCAATAGGCTATTCCTTAGATGATATTCTTGGAATCTTCCTGAGTTGTGTATATATAGGATTCACTTGATAGATGAGTCTAAGACCTCCATAGAGAACCAAAGGCGTTTGAATCCTAACCTTAAGGAAGTTGTTAAGAAAGAGATCATGAAACTGTTAGAAGCAGGAATTATATTCCCTATACTTGATAGTAATTGGGTCAGCCCTGTTCATGTTGTGCCTAAGAAAGGAGGTGTGACTGTATTTAAGAATGAGAACAATGAGTTGATACTTACTAGGACTGTTACAGGACATACGATGTGTATCAATTTCAAGAACTCAAATTCTTTGACTAGAAAGGATCATTTTCCAATGCCCTTCATCAATCAAATGCTTGAGAGATTGGCTAATCATTCTTACTATTGTTTTCTAGATAGTTATTCAGGTTTCTTTCAGATTTCCATCCATCCAGACGATCAGGAGAAGACCACATTCACATGTCCTTATGGCACCTTTGCTTATCGTAAAATGCTATTCGGTTTGTGTAATGCACCAGTGACTTTTCCGAGATGCATGATGTCCATTTTTACTGACATGGTTGAGGATATTATGGAAGTGTTTATGGATGATTTATCTATTTATGGTTCTTCTTTTGCTGGTTGTCTTTCTAATCTTTGCAGGGTACTTCAACGATGTGAGGAGAAACATCTTGTGCTGAATTAGGAGAAGTGTCACTTCATGGTTAGAGATGGGATAGTCCTAGGACACAAGATATCTGGGAATGGTATAGAGGTTGACAAAGCCAAGATCAAGATCATGACTAGCCTGAACTCGCCAACCACTGTGAAGGAGGTGAGGAGTTTTCTAGGTCATGTCGGATTCTATAAACGGTTCATTAAGGATTTCTCAAAGCTGGCCAGACTTTTGACGCAGCTGTTGTGCAAAGATTTCAAGTTCGATTTTACTAAGGAGTGTGAAGAAGCTTTCCTCACATTGAAGGGAGCTTTAGTAGGTGCACCGATTGTGCAGCCACGCCACCAGATTGGGACTTACCGTTTGAGATTATGTGTGATGCTAGTGATTATGCAGTTGGGGCTGTTTTGGGGCAGAAAAAAAAGACAAGAAACTGCATGTGATATACAATGCTAGTCGAACTTTGGATGATGCTGAAAGGAAGTATGCTACAATAGAGAAGGAATTGTTAGCTATTGTCTTTGCATTCGAAAAGTATAGGTCATATCTGGTTGGTTCTAAGGTGATTGTTCACACAGATCATGCAGCATTGAAGTATCTCTTCTCCAAGAAGGATGTGAAACCTAGGCTTCTTTGATGGGTTCTCCTCCTTCGGGAATTCGATCTTCAGATCCGAGACAAGCATGGCATAGAGAACGGAGTGGCTGATCACTTATCAAGGCTTCAGGTGGATGACAGAAACCTTTGGATGACAGTTTGCGCAAAGAGCAGGTCTATTCCATTCATACAACATCGAGACCAGCTCGTTCATCTGCTCAAATTTTACGGGTTCCAGGGACACCATGGTTGAGATTGCTAACTACTTGGCTGCAGATGATAAAAGGGGTTTTTTGGTTCCTTCTATCAAATCATTGAGTAAAATGGTGAGTAAAGGGGATTTGTTGAACCAATACTCAGAATAGCTTGCTGTCAATTTACCTAATACCAAGTCCTAGTTCAAGTTAATCTAAACATAATGTCACAATGATAGATCTTAATAACACTAAACTAGCAAACTGGTACATAGGACAAAATAAGCTAAAGACAAAAAGAAAACAGAACATCAAAAAGCAAACAGAGAAAATGATACAAAAACAGAGTGCAAATTGAAACCAAGGGTTTATGCAATTGAGAAAGGAGGATCTAAAGGATTGGGAGGTTGATCGGCGATGAACTCGTCGATCCCACTCGCCGTATTTCTTTGAGCGATCTCTAGACCCGGAGATTGGTTAGTTTGGACCGCTCTTGCAGAGCGGATCTGGATCCAAATCGGCTGATCCAATCGGCTCTTGTCATGATCTCATTGAACCGAATGCATAAAACTCGGCCCAAGTTGTCTAATGACCGATCCGCATGCTAGATCTCTCTTTGGCGGATCAAGCCATCTCTAGTAAGGATTGGGGCCTTCATTTCCGTTAGCGCTAGCCTTTGGTCATGACCCAATTCAGATCTCAGCTGATCAGGAAGAGATAAGCATTAAGCTTGGCCTTACTAGAAGAGATCAACGTTATCGATCGGTTAGCTAGGCGAGAGAATCAATGGATTCACCTCCGATTTCCCCATCCTTGAGATCCAAAAGGATCTACTTGCTCCTCATTTTGAGAAGGGTGAGGAATGGGGTAGATTCTGATTTCATGATTAAAGAAGAAAAGCTAAAATGCAAGAACAAGGAAACAAAGAAACCAAGCATTCACTAAATCAATCCATCAATAACCATTAAAGAGTAACAAACCTTTAAACAAGCTAAAACAAAAATGGCAATAAACAATAGATAATGATAAAGGGGTCATTAGAGGGGTATTTATTGGGTCATTCTCATAACCCTAATGATTACCGACCTAATTCGGTCAACCAGGTGGTCTATGAAGCTTCTCTCAGAGTCCTTGCGCGAGCTTGGGCTACGAGGAGCGCTTTATTCCTTTGTCCTCGTAGTTTCTGTCTGAGTTGTTGCTCCAAGTATGATCTTTGACGTGAAGAGGGATGAGTCTTTATCCGCACTGGTCTTCCCTCATGGCAGATAGATTGAGGTAAGTCTTTGAGGTGACTTTTGTTGAGTGTTCCTAGTATTCCTCGCGTACAAGCTTTGAGGTGGCAATCCGAGGGTGCACGATCCTTCTTGATTATTACTCACTTAGACATTCCAACAGCTGCTCCAATTCTCCTTAGCTCCGTTTTGCTTCTTTTCTGCTCCTTTTACCTGAATGAACTCCAATAATCCAAATGTAAATGCATAGAATGCAAAACAAACCTAAACGGACCTAAGTGCAAGGAAAATCTAGCTAGATGAATGCAAAGTGACCTAAAATAAGACTCTAAAACTATCAAAAATCACACACATCAGCTCCCCCTAACTTAGATCTTGCTTGACCTCAAGCAAGTGCAATGACCTAAGATGGAAAAACTGAACACAAAGTGGGAACATCTCATCCAACGAGTAACTTGTGTAAGCTAGGGCTGTAATTCACATATGAGCTCTATCATTTTGGAAACCACAATGTAATCATTCTCAAGAATAGCATCCAGCCTATAGATTCCTAATACCTAATGCCGGTCTCTAAAGGTTCGAGTCTAATTCCTTATTTCTTCTAGATGTGCTTCTCAAAAGGGACTAGAGATCAACGAGTACATAGTTCAACTTCCCTAAGCTTAGAATGATCATTTTTTCTCAACTCAAATGGTTCCCTCTAATCCACACTTTTTTTGTTCGCTTATTAATTCTTTTCCTTTTTCTTTTCTCTTTTTATATGCCCTTTTGGCTTTTCCGAATTGGCTAACACAAACATGGAAGGCTACGGGTTTACGCTTCCTTCCAAGTTGCTTCACCAACCCATATATGGAGTAAGCGGCGGATATACACGGTCATGAAAGGCTATGGGTTTACACATCCTTCCAGCCGCTTCACATTTACCACTTACTCGGTTTTTGGCGGGAAGCTTTCACTTTTTCTTTTTTTCACTTAACTTGAGAGGGTTTTACCACATATACACAATGGATCATGCTAGACATAAAGAAGGAAGGTAATTGATGCATCTCTAGGCCCTAGATCGGCAATTCAAGTTCAGTTTTATAAGGAATCAAACAAGGCATTTTCAAGACACAGCCCAAGCAAAGTTCACTAAGGTGAATGATCCGCCCAAAAACTTTCAAAAACGGCCATTTACCAATTAAGAGCATTCACAATGGTTACTAGCTAACATAACAAGGTTTGCCCATCATCAAGATAATTCCCACATAACAAGTTCAAATGCATGAATCCTATGTGAATGCAACCTAAAGACAAAGCTAAATGGATACAACTATATGATCACTTTATTTTTTCAGATTTAATTTTCAAAAAATTTCAAAAAAAATTTCAGGTTTTTTCTATGCCTTAGATGCTATGAAATGCAACAACCAAATGCAACAAAGAAAAATATAAACGGATTTTTACAACCTAAGTGAATATATGTAAAACAAAAAATAAGAACACAAGAAACAATGTGAGAGTACTCTAGACCCCTCCCCAAACTTAAATCACACAGTCCCTTGTGTGCATAAAAGTCTAAGAGAGTTGTCTAGACAAACAAAAAACGAAACAAAGAAAATAAAATTGTATGTACAAAGGTTTTGGAGTGTGGTACCTAAAAGTCGAAAAGGTGGGCAGTTGAGGCGTTCATATCCTCAAGTGTGTAACTGTGAGGGTTGGGATAGCCTCGTGCAGCTAATCCTTCGCATGGTGCGACGTGTTGCGGTCTGTCAGAGTGATCTTCGCGGTCGTGATCAACGAGGGGCGTGTGCGAGGGATTTGTGTTGTCCACTGATTTGTGTTGCGGCTGTTCTTAGCGCGCGTCGCAAGAGCTGGTCCCTGCTGAGGTTGTGTGCCTCCTCGCTGGTGGTGGCGAGTCATGTGTGCGAGGTTGAGGTGCCATTCCTCAAACTGATGATTGCAGCCCATCAATTGCCTTCCACAGTTTTGACCTCTCGTTGTGCCACTCCTCATTTACTTTCGCAAAGCCCTCCACCTTCTTTAGCAACCACTTTCCCAATTTTTGGAGCCTTCCGATGCGCTTGTGGGCTTCCTTAGTTGCGGTACCTTGATTCTTCTTAGTGAATTCTTTGAAAAGGTAGGACTCAGGATCAACATCTTCTTCATTTACTTCCTCTTCGGCTTGTTGGGGTTGTTGTCCTCGCTGGTCCTCACCAAGGAGAGATGCGAGGGGCGGAATGAAAATCGCGTTCTCTCTTGCGTTGAGTGAGGTGTATTCATGGCAAGGGAGATCGATTCTAGCATCTCTCTTCTTCGGGTGGTCAAATTTGTATACAGATCGGCCTTCAAACTCGCCTTTAGCAAAGAGGCCTGCTCCTTGGAGGTATCTCAGGTCCATGAATTGAGGTTCAGCCCAATTTTCATTGTCCGTGTTCAATATTGCTCTGCATGCCTCCAAAATTTGGGCAACCACACCATCGATGTAGATGTGCTTGGCTTTACCGGTTCCTCTTCTTTCTTGTGTTATTGCCCGCTTGCGGTAGGTCAAAAATAGCTTAGCCAAAATGAATGACATACCAGAATTTCCATCATCTCCTTTGATCTGCATTTCGGTTGGGGTAGTTCACACTATTTCCTTCATCGCCATAACCATCATTTGCATTTCATCGAGGTTGCTCGGCGAGGTGGAGGGTCTAGCAAAAAGTACGTTGGCGATGGCCCTCCTTGCGTAGTTGATGGCGGGGTTCCTGATCCAGTTCCCTTTACTCCTTGATGAGTCGTACTCCCCACAACCTGTCAACATATTCCACACCTCATCAGTCTCTGTGTCACCTATTTCTGGGTACACCAAGTCTCCGGATGGGAAGCCAAAGATCCTATCTATTTGCTTGAATGTCACGGTGTATAGCTTGTCAT
This sequence comes from Lepidium aucheri, assembly GCA_900406435.1. Classification (NCBI taxonomy): domain Eukaryota; kingdom Viridiplantae; phylum Streptophyta; class Magnoliopsida; order Brassicales; family Brassicaceae; genus Lepidium; species Lepidium aucheri. The sequence goes on along the minus strand of OVBA01003308.1, from coordinate 3,352 downwards.
ATACTGTGAATGTTATGTAGTCGGGTACCTTCTTTGAATATACCTGGAGGTCCATGGTTGCTAAAAATTGCAAAGTCTCCTTGATGTAGGAACTCGCCATGTTTTACATTGGAATCTTAATCCCCAACGAGCTAAAGATCCTGTCCACATCATCGGTGATGTTCAATCTATTCATGGTCCCGATGTGTAGAAAATACGTTCCCTTGATACCCATCATGCCAAGAGCTTCGTATGCTATATCGGAGTTGTTGGCTTTTCTTGCGGCTTTCCCCTTCTTCTCCATTTGTCTCTCTTTGTAGGCCATCCTCACCTCCTTCTCCGAGTAACTGCTCCGTTTTAACTCCTCAATATCTTCCCGGTACTTGGTCGTCTTTTCCCTATTCCCAGCTGCAGATCTGGTTATCCTCTTATCCTCGCGCTCATACCCAACATCCATCGGCGAGGCCTAACAGTACTCAATACTGTCAGAACCACTATCCTCGCTTGTAGATGGTGAGGCTATCTGCTTCCCCTTTCTTTTCTCTTGTGCAGAGCTTCCTTCACCATGCTGAGTCTGCACAAACCGCCAATCCATCAGCTCACCCACCGACTTCCTTGCCGTCTTCTTGACCGGAGCTTCTTTCTTCTTTTGATAAACTTTGTCATCCTCACCGTCTGATTGGACAACAAAACGGCGAGTTATGGGTTCACGATCTCTCTCCGTACGAATTGGCGGCGAATCCTCCAATCCCACCTCCATCTTTTTCCGTCCAACTCTCTGTGTGTCTGGCATAAAGTTGCTACTGATTTCTTTACTCTTTCTCTTATCCCTTGAAGGCATGTTTGATGTTTGTGAGAGCAAGGTTTCTTAACTTGGAGAGCTTAAACTCGCTAGAATTTTCTTGAACAAGAAATCTTCTTCCTTTCTCCGATAAATTTTCCGGCACAAAAGAAGAGAGTGTTTTGTGTTTAGCGAGCTTGAGAGTGAATGAGGTATTTGAGATGAGAGGAGTTCAATATATAGAGAATCTTTGTAGGGCTTTCCAAAGACAAATAAGGAAGGAGGAGACAATCTCGGTTTCCCATGCCACCTCGCGGTTCATCCTCATCATCTGACTCGATCCCAGCCCTTGATTTCAAATTTTGAAATCTTGGGCAATCTCAGCTGTTTGATTGGTCTGACCAAGGTTTGACCGCTCTCTTATTTTAGCTAATGTTGTTAGCTCGTGGGCCCTACTTGGTGAGCTGGAATCAGGACAAAATATTGTTGCTTTGTAAATGACAGCCTGATGCCTCGCTCCTTCTACTCACAGCTGTAACCGAGGCTTGAATACCCATTGAGTAAAACCAAGCTTGAACTGCTCTTACTGTTCTGCCCATTGACTGTTCTGAGTCTTCAATAATTTCCTGTTTGTGACAATATCTAAAACCATGAACAATTAGCCATAATATCAAGATCAGCTTAGTGTGAGGCATCCATGTGATTAAACTCAAATTCAAAAATTCACTGAATAATAGGTGTGTTTCAAACGCAATGAGGTTTATTTGGCTAGAAATCTATATATAAGGATACTGAGGTGTGCAAGTATGTCCATGAGTAGTGTTCAAGGCGATGTGAACACTACTCGCACACCTTCCTTGGCGTTGGCCTTGAATGATACTGGTTCCTTGCCAAATTAATCTCATTCCTCGCCCCTTTGCTTCCGAGGATTATATGCGAGGTATGCTGATTTTTGGCTTGTTGTACCTGAGGTGCAGATAGACATACCAAATACCCATAATAACAAAGATAAAAAGAAATGAAATGTTCTCCAAAACCAAATAAAAACTAAAACGGTTTTAAACAGAATTAAAAACAAGTTTTAAAAGTAAAGGATAGACATGGGATTCCCTCCCAAGTGGGCTTGTTTATAGTCACAAGCTCGACTCTCCATACTTTCTCTAGTATGGGTTTGTGAGGGAAACCGGAGCTCCCTCGGTGACTTCCTTGGCCATGTCATCAATGGTTCCTTTGATTTCAAAACACTGTCCATTAATAGTGGGTTTCTTCGCCCCTTCTTTAAGGTCAAACATCATTCCAATACCATCTCCAACCTTCAATTCTATAGTTTTGTTCATTACACCGATCAATGCTTCAACTGATGCCAAGAATGGTATACCCAATAGCAATGGATCCGTAGTCTCATCGTCCATTTACAAAACCACAAAATATGTTGGGACAAGAACATTACCAACATTCACAGGAACATCTTCGAGTAGTCCCCTCGGCGAGTAAGAGTACAGAGTCTCTCGAACTTGTTGAGGTGGTCGAGGGGGTCCTCTGAGGGCAAGCTGTGAAACTTGTTGTTTGTGACCATGGAGGTTAATACACTCTTGATCTCAATGTTATTATTATGGATCACCGGTGGTTGGATTCTGTTCCGTTGAGTATGAATACTCGGAGCATCGCTCGCACCAATGTAGCGAGGGCGGCGAGCTTGATTATGTTCTCGCACCTGGTGGGCGGCTTCATTAGGTAACGGTGGTTTTCCATCCGTGGTTGTGCCAGTTGTTGTGTTGTCCAGACCAGGTTGTGGCTGGGGCATTCTCGTATGCTGTCATCTAAGTTCACGAGGAAGCAGATCGATGTTGTCGATGAGTTGCTGAAGGTTGTGAGAGCCCTTCAAACGTGTTTGCATGAACTAGTGATATGTATGGTTTCTAGCACATTTTAGGAGTTTTATTTAGCCATTTTTACATGCATTTGTAATATATTATCGTCATTTTAGAGTCCAAATAGCTTCATTCATTTGCATCAGCATGCATATTGCATTCGAGGAGATTTTAGGTACTAAAAGTGCGAAAATGGAGCTTTCTGGACTAGTGGCTGAGAAGAGATGCAAAGTTGCAACACTCGGAGTGTGGTTGGAGCATGGAAACAAAAGAGGAAGCTCGAGTGCAGATCGAGTCCCGTCAAACTCAAACTGGAGTGGAATGGCGAAGGAAACATGAAAGACTCAAACTGTAAGCTGAGACTCGAACTACCCTTATTGCACTTGAGCTGTAGTTCGAGTGTCTTGTCTTGAGATGCAAGGTTTCTGATCATGGACCTGATCGGCGTCTGGATCGAGCTTGGCTTCAAGATCCACTGAAGATTGGGCCTTTCTCTTACTGGGCCGAGTTTTACTTGTGTTTGTCCTGAGATGTTTATAATAATTCGAGTGAAGATGATTTTGGGGATCTATCGAGTTTTCTATTTCCGAGCGAGTTTTTGTTGTTTTCGAGTGAGCAAACATTAGCTTTTTTTGTAATTCCAAAACAAAAATCTGATTTGAGTTTTACATTTTTATGCAATTCAGTTTTTACGATTCAATGTTGATTTTAATTGTCATTC
>OVBA01003307.1:0-28683 GCA_900406435.1 Lepidium aucheri | reverse complement strand
TAATAGATCACTTAATGTCGATAAAGATCCATTCCGACCCTGTGAAGATAATGAAGAGGTATTGGGTCCTTAAGTACCTTATATGAGCGATATTGGTGGACTCATGTATCTTGCAAATTGCATNTATTGGTGGACTCATGTATCTTGCAAATTGCATTAGACCAGATATAGCATTCGCTACTAATCTACTTGCAAGATACAGCTCATCACCTACGCGCAGATATTAGAATGAAATAAAAGATATATTTCGTTATCTCCAGGGGACAATTGACTTGGGATTATTCTATAATAGAAATTCTAGTTTTGATTTAGTTGGTTTTGCAGATGCGGGTTATTTATCAGACCTACATAAAGCTAGGTCTCAAACCGGATATGTTTTTACAATTGGAGGCACTGCAATTTCTTGGCGTTCCCAAAAGTAGACTCTAGTCGCTACCTCTTCAAATCATGCAGAAACTATTGCACTTCATGAAGCATGTAGAGAATGCGTATGGCTCAGGTCCATGACCCAACACATACAAGAAGCAAGCGGAATAGTCATAAATAAAGAGCCAACGAAAGTGTTTGAAGACAATGCTGCTTGTGTCGCCCAACTCAAAGAAGGTTACATCAAGAGCGATCGAACCAAACATATTCCCCCAAAATTTTTCTCTTACACACGAGAACTTGAGAAAAATCAAGAAGTGAATATTCAGTATATCTGATCAGCAGACAATGCAACTGATTTATTCACAAAGGCGCTTCCCACTACAACATTCAGAAAACATGTTCACAGTATCGGGATGCGTCAACTACGAAGCTTATGACATTCATCATTTCAGGGGGAGATTATGTCACTGTACTCTTTTTCCCTCATCATGGTTTTTATCCCACTGGGGTTTTTCATGATAAGGTTTTTAATGAGGCAGTGCGTAATATATAATTAACGATAGTTAATTAAGGGGAAGTGTTATAAATACATAGGTAATAATTACCTATTCTATAGGTAAAATAATTTTGTATGCAAAATATCTACCTTACTCTTACTCTTTATATATACTCACTCCCATTCATGTAAAGATATACGTACCAACACCAAAATCAAAATTATTACTACAACTCTTTCTCCTCTATTGTTTTCCTTACTCTTATCTCTCATTTCGTCTTTTCTTCTTATTATTTTCTATTTGTCATCCAAATTAATAACAATAATAACATATATTATTGTTAGAGTTATTCTATAACACTATTTGATATTTTCCAAAGAAAAAATAGAGATTTTGTTTGGTAGGACCGAAGGGGAAATAAATTGTCTTCCCATGATTGTTTTCAACTACACAACCAATAAAATTCAACAATACTATGTATGTGTTTTGGTTATCTCATTAGTTAACCGATATGTAACATCTTTTTCTATCGTAAGAGCCAAGGGGATATACGTGGAGTCAAACCAGAATTTGGTCGTAGCGTCGTGTTTCTGTAGAGTGGCTCGTTTCTTCTTTTGAAAAATTACATGAAACCAGAAATTGAAATGTTCTGAGAGATTGATTGCACAAAGCTCTAACAATGGCGGCATCGAAGCCGTCACCAACCTATACATGGGATTCCACTCTCCCTGGTCCTCCCAGCCGTAACAACTTCGGATCTGCCGATCTCAGTCCCTCCGGTCTCTTCGCCTTTGCCTCTGGCTCTTCCGTCTCTATCGTCGACTCTTGTTCTCTCCAGCTCGTTTGCACTATCCCTCTCCCTCCTCCTCCCGGTGCTCTCTCTCCCTTTGTCACTTCTGTTCGCTGGATCCCTCTCCCTCTCCCTCGCGATCTACTCTCCACCGAGCCCTCAGCCTCTCACCTTCTCCTTGCCGTTGCCGACCGCCATGGACGTGTCGCGCTCGTTGACTTTCATCTTCGTTCCGTCGTCATTTGGCTTAATTCTTCCTCTGATCCCAAGCTTGGGGTTCAGGACCTCTGCTGGGTTCAGGCTCGCCACGATTCCCATGTCCTCGCCACAATTTCGGGATCTTCGTTTCTTTCACTCTACACGACCTCTGGTCATCTTTTCTGGAAATACGATGCTGGGACGGAGATTCTCTCCTGCCTCCGCCGCGATCCCTATGATTCTCGGCATTTCTGTGTGCTTGGCCTTAAGGGATTCTTATTGTCGGTTAAGATACTCGGTGACACCGAGAACGACGTTGTGATTCAGGAGATGCAGATAAAGACGGATTCTAGTGAGCTGCTGAGGTTGGAAGGAGAGGCTTCTAGCAATGGTAATTCCTCATCTTCTTCTTCGCCTGCATCAGCGGCATTTCCGTTGTACTTCGTCAGATTTGCCTTCTCGCCACACTGGAAGAATATACTGTTTGTGACATTTCCTAGGGAGCTATTGGTGTTTGATCTACAATACGAGACGCCGCTCTCGGCCATGCCATTACCTCGTGGTTGCTCCAAGTTTCTCGATGTCATGCCGGATCCTAACAAAGAGTTGCTTTACTGTGCTCATGTCGATGGTAGGCTCAGCATCTGGCGTCGGAAAGAGTAAGATATCGCTGTCCTTAGGTGTTGCGTTATTTTGACCATTAATGTTAGGGTCATTTTCATTCATTGATTAGCTAGTCTTTGAAGCAGATTGAGTTTACTTTATATTGTTAACCACAAGATGGTAGCAGATCACCCCTAACATGTTAGAAGTATCATTTTGTAAGCAATTTATACTGATTTAAACACGGACTATAAGTATCCGGTTCTCTTCTCTGAAAGAAATCACTGAGAAAAGATGGGAAGTCGAAGTATGTGCTTTAGCTGTACTTTATATTTAGAGAACTTTAGGTATTAGATTTTAGGTTAATGGTGCAATTTTATTCAGGACTTGAATTATCTACTTCAATTAGTTGCTTTTATTGTTTTCTTTCTTTAGACTTATCGAATGTTTTAGAGAACTTACTGAAATAGGAAGCTCTCTCAGTAATATTAGCTCATGAATGATGGTCCAAATACTCTTTGGGATTAACCCGTTGAAATCAATCTCTCATCAATTCATAGTGTTGGTAAATGGGTTTCGAGTCTTAAGTGCTTTAGAGTCCATTTCATATTCTGTATTTCCTGGTAAGAAGCCAATTAAGAATTTTCTAATCATGTTTGAACCATTCTAGCATCTTATGAATATGACTGTATCTCGTTATGTTGATTGAACTTTGATACTCTTGTTTATCTAAACTACTGCTGGTTACATACCATTGCAGAGGAGAACAGGTGCATGTCTTGTGTACCATGGAAGAGTTTATGCCATCTATTGGAATGTCCATTCCTTCTCCTTCAGCTCTGGCTGTTCTCCTTAGTCAATCGGACTCCACCATGCAAACCATTACAAAACTTCACGCAGATGGAGTTTCTGTGGATTTTGATAACCCATTTGACTTTTACGATGAAAGTATTCTTGTTTCTAAGACTACTCTTATCTCCCTATCTGATGACGGTAAAATATGGAAGTGGATCTTAAGCACTGAAGGAGTTGAAGATGCTCTGAAAAATGTATCAGACTTGGACATGGGTACTGAAGCAGCACCTCCTGGAGTAATTCAGAGAAAAGATTCCTCAAATCTGGGTGATGGATTAGCTGTTGCACCCACCAATCGAAGCAGAGGTCAGATTTCAAGTTCCTCCTTGGTCAAATCAGACCTATCATTTAAGGTTGGTGGCTTGAAGTTTTCGGGTTAACTAGTTCCTTAATCACTTAATGACTGTTCTCCAAAGGACAGAAGTTCGATGTTACCAGGTTTTTCGTCTTCAGTTGTGTTTTCCACAATACGTGTTTAGTGGTCTTATTGTTAATTTTTCTACTTAACAGGGCCTTTACTTGTTTACATCGCTCAATGCAGATCAGTCTGACTGGACAGCTTCAGCTTCTGTCATCCACAGTCTCTACACTTGCTGTACCATCTCCTTCTCTTACAGCAACCTTGGCTAGTTAGTTTTATTCTCCCTTCCCTTGTATACAGAATTCTAAAAGTGTTCCTAAAAACTAAATAGATTGATTTACGGGCTGATACTAAATGAAGGAGGAGGTAACATTCCTGCGCCAGCTGTTCCATTGGTTGCTTTGGGAACTCAGAGCGGAACAATCGATGTTGTTGATGTATCGACAAATGCTGTTGCGGCAAGCACTTCGGTTCATACTGGTGTTGTTAGGGGCCTTCGGTGGCTTGGCAATTCAAGACTAGTTTCATTTTCTTACAGTCAGGTATGCAAGTATATATTAAAATGGAACATGTTATGTCTCATTGCTTTCTTTTGTCTTTTCCTAGTAATCTCCAATTTGTGATCTGTTTTCTTCCAGGATTAAGGAGTGTGTTAGGTTTAGTTTAATTTCCAGTTCCTTGTTATGAGAATTAATACAATATAGAATTTGACATGCGACATCATGCCGGGTTTGCGGTTTCAGGTGAATGATAAAAGCAGAGGCTACATAAATAAGCTTGTTGTTACCTGCCTTAGGAGTGGATTGAATAAACCATTTCGTGATTTACAAAAGCCAGAGCGTACTCACATTAGAGCTCTTAGAACTTCTTCTTCCGGAAGGTTTGATTATACTGCAATTTGGTTTTCTCAAGTATTTCTATCAACAAAGTAATGAAATAATTTAAGTCTTAGAACATCTGTCTTTGGGTATTGAAATTCTGTTCAATTTTGAGATGATAATAGACTATAGAAGATACAGGTTTAATCTGGGTCCAGAGCTTCTATATACCTCTTCCAATGCCAGAGCAATTTCTGTTCTATCCTCTTGCAGATATCTTCTAATTCTTTTCCGTGATGCTCCTGTAGAAGTTTGGGCAATGACCAAGCATCCAGTCATGGTGAGCAAGCTCAAACCCCAAAATATCTTTTGCTCTTTCTATTAGTCTCGCTGTGTAGATGGCAAGCTTTTAAAAAAAACTAAGCTATAAAATTTGCACTTACATACTGTATTTCTTCATCCATATGATATTTTTCTTATGATGTCCCGTTCTACATTTCATAATTACTCATGCCTATGATTCTTCCCTCGTATTTTCATTTGCTTTCAACTAATATTATGTTCACCAGGTTATGCTTTTTGCATGTGATTCTTGAGTAAGGAGTGATAATTTAACACCACATAATGCACCGGCTCATGTCATAAACATCATAATGCCTATCGAGATCAATTATGCATGGAAAAGGATAAAGCTTTTACCTTTAGGATTTGAAGAGACTCTTTTTATGCAACATGCTTTCTATGACATCCTTTCTTCCCTCCTCCCTTTTCCAAGTGTTACAAAGTCTTCATTGTCATGTTAATGTCTATTCTTGTAAACATCCAAGAAAAAAGTTATGATGGTGTGGAGACTGGGTCAAAGCGAGAACTATAAGCATTCTTGATATAAATATACTTTTGCATTTGAGGCTTTTAGATTCCCTGTTTATAAATATGTCACGTCTAACTTGAAGATTGTTGATTATCTTTTTGAGCTTATGCATTCTAATCAATGAGATTATGTTTCTTATGTCTTCTATTTTTGTAGCTTAGATCATTAGCTCTGCCTTTTACGGTAGTAGAATGGACACTTCCAGCAGTTCCACATCCAAGTCAAAGTATTCCTTCCAAGCAATTGCTCTCAGCATCGGAAGGGATAACTGCTTCAGCAGACACTAGTGAGATGTTTATGACAATTAAAACTGAATATAGCTCAGTCTTTGATGCATTTTTTTTTTCTAAAGTTGGTAATTGACTTATCTGCAGCGTCTGTGGGCTCAGATGGATTGCATGAAGAAACTGTAGAGAGTTTTGCATTCGCACTGGTAAATGGTGCCCTTGGAGTATTTGAAGTCCAAGGACGTAGAATTCGAGATTATAGGTAAAACTGATGGTTCCATTAGCTCAATTGTTAAACACAAATTCTTTTTAAGGGCTTCTCAATATCTATCTGTTTCTGAGAAGATAATATGAATAGTATTGCGGGAGTTTTTTTCTCCTTGCTTTATAATTTGTTTCTAGTGTCATCTGTGATAATATTCTTTCTAACAAATTTGTGAGATAATGAGTAGATCTCTGTTGTCCAACATCAGAGAAGTGCAGAAATTTTAGTTTTTATCAGCTACTTTCACATGAATTAGCAATCACCTTCTTGGACCTTGTTTGTTATTATTTCCTCTTCATATATGCACTGACATATAAATTCTCCTACCTCTATTTCTAGACCTAAATGGCCATCTACTTCATTCGTTCCCTCAGATGGATTGGTTACAGCCATGGCATATCGCTTGCCTCATGTGGTTTGTTTCTTTGCCCCTTCCATTCTCTCTCGGTTTTTCCTATGGGAGATATCATGTGTCCTCTCGTTTTTCAGGTTATGGGAGATAGATCAGGAAATATACGATGGTGGGATGTAAAAACTGGTCAGTCATCCGCATTTAATAGTCGCAGAGATGGAATACGGAGGATCAAGTTTTCACCTGTTGTTGCTGGAGATCGTACCCGAGGCCGTGTAGCTGTGCTATTTAATGATAATACATTCTCTGTATTTGATCTCGTGAGTCTTAAGATAATTCGGTATTTCCTATAATTTGTGCATGTGTCTTGTGTTTTCAAAGGTAGTGTACTAATATTCTGCAATGTGAAGAGAAAACAAGGACAAGGCTTATTTTCTTGATATTTGTTTGAAAATTGTCTGTCAACCTAAAATAACACTTTTGACAGTTTCTGTTGAAAATTCGTGCAGGATTCACCAGATCCGTTAGCTCAGTCACTTCTGCAGCCTCAAATTCCAGGCACCCTTGTACTGGAACTGGATTGGTTGCCTCTGAGAACAGATAAAAACGATCCACTCGTTCTATGCATTGCTGGGGCTGATAGCACATTCCGGCTAGTTGAGGTTTCTGTGTATGTGTACACCAGTTCATCGTAAAATTATATTCATATAATCGTATTCAAAGTCCCATACATGCTTTCAGATTTTGATCAGTTTCTTATCAGCATATTTGATCTTATTAACATAAAGTTTTAGGTCATTAGCTGTGGTCTCCATATAACTAAAACTGTATATGATAGGCATGTCTAGATTTTAATTTTGTTCCAAGATGACTATGCACTCTAAACCCTTGTAGAAAAGACTTAAGCCCTGGCACAAGGCCGTGTGAGTGAGATGGTGTTGAGGGGTTGACAACTAGGCCACCCACGCCCCCAGGTTAGGATGTAGGCATGTCTAGGTTAGGCATACAAATTAGTATTTTGTTTCTGATCTACCAATATTATTGATCCAAGTTTGAATTGGCTACGGTCACTTATTTCTGCTATCCTTTTTTTGCTGGATTTTACAGAAATGAAAAGAAAGCTGGCACTGTGCCCCAGTCCAAATTTGTGAAGGACAGATTTCGTCCTATGCCCATGTACTCCCCTATCCTACTTCCTGTACCACATGCACTGGTAACTTTCTTTGCTGAGGAGTAATTCCTGATTCTGAATTCTTTGTAGTACTCAATCTTGGTTTACATCTGAACTCATAAATACAGGAGACGCTAATGTCTTCCATAATCTATACCCATGAAATCTCCCAAGACAAGTTCTGAGAATTGAGATTTCGATTTACATTGATTGTTAGTCTTGACAATGTGTCTAATAATAATGTGCAGGCACTGCGGATGATTTTACAGTTGGGAGTGAAACCATCTTGGTTTAATACATGCAGCACCACTCTTGAGAAAAGGCCTCATTTGATCCGTGGAATGGCTTCATCCTCTAAGGATCTTCGGAGTTACGTGATTCAGTTACCACCTTTAGGAGACCCTGTAGTGCCCGAGATGCTGCTGAAGATACTAGAGCCGTATCGGAAAGAAGGTTGTTTTCATTTAATAATTAGTATCACCAAAGACTAACCTCGCTTTTTCAAGATACCTGTTGAAGTGTTCTAGTTTTTTACCTGCTCTAAATTTCTCTCATCCTAGGTTGTTTGCTTGACGATGAAAGAGCAAAACTGTATGCTGATGTGGTCAAGAAAGGTTATGTTACAAGATTTGCTTTTGCAGCTGCAGTTTTTGGTGAAACCCGAGAAGCACTTTTCTGGTTGCAACTGCCTCAAGCCATTCGCCATCTGATGAACAAATTGACAAGAAGGTCTGCGCAGAAAATCCCCTCCCCTGCGTTGCCATCAGAGAAAGATGAAGCAGCTATGCTGAGTAAAATATCATCTACTGGTATATCGGCACCTGAAGTTAGAAAGACAGATTCTATGGTCAGTTTTAAAATCAATTTTTTTTTTTTTTTTTTTTTAAGATCATGCATTCTAGCCACTTCCTGCTANAGCCACATCCTGCTCCCAAGATACTTGAGAATATATATATATATATATATATATATATATATATATATTCTTTGATGTGGAGTTCCTTTGCTTTGTGTAATTTTCTGCTAGCTTAATAGAGCTTTCTTTCTTGTCCACAGTCAGTTTGGATCATTATATTATCATTTGCATAGTGTTTGTTAGTGAGCTTACATTCGACATTTTCATGAACAGTGTGATGGTTCACTTAGATTGATGGCTTTTGAGCGCGAAGAATTATGGACACGTGCCAACGAACGTCTTCCTTGGCATGAAAAATTGGAAGGGGAAGATTATATTCAGAAACAAGTACACGAGTTAGTAATTTCACCTTAAGCTTGTCTTTCGTGTTTATCTTTCCAATTTATAAGCAGCTTATGTTTGAAATGGAAACTATATATATTTTAGAAGCCTCTTAAGCTGAGAGGAAAATGGTTGTGTTCATGCTGTATAAATGTAGTATAGATTTATTTCCAGATCTGAGTTTCCACACTATAGTTCTTGTGGTGACAAGTGAATTGACTCAGTAACCTTTATGACCAGGCTAATATCAGTTGGAAATTTGGAAGCTGCTGTTAGTTTGCTGCTATCTTCAGCTCCCGATTCTCCATACTTCTATCCAAATGCTCTCCGAGCTGTTGCACTCTCTTCAGCTGTGTCAAAATCTCTTCTCGAACTTGCACTAAAGGTCTTTGTCTTGCCATATTCGATAGACTTTTAGACCTTTAAGAAAATAAGTTCATCACTTTTGTTGCACGCGTAGGTTGTTGCAGCCAACATGGTAAGGACCGACAACTCACTGACTGGTACTCATCTTCTATGTGCGGTGGGAAGACATCAAGAAGCTTGTTCACAGGTTAGCTTAGTACTGTATGTTCTTCTGAAGTATGCTTCCGTTATGATTAACATTTTATATGTCGTCAGGGAATGTTTTTAGTTTGGTTTAATACTGGGCGACGTTTTAGATAAGTTTGTATGTAAGACCTTTATAATATGTAGCTACAAGATTCTGGACGATGGACAGATGCTGCAACCTTGGCTGCCACACATTTAGAAGGATCGGATTATGCCAGGTCTTTTCTTCGACTTATCTTCTCCTGGATCTGGTTTTTATTTCCAATTGTCGTCACCTATTCATTCTCGTGCCCTTGCTTAAATTGTTCCCTTCCCTTTCTCTTCTCAGGGTATTGCAGAGATGGGCTGATCATGTTCTCCACGCGGAGCACAACGTTTGGCGGTACTGTTATCATACTCACCTTCAGTACTACTGTTCAAAATAAAATCATTGAAAGTAACTAAACTATAAGAAATCACATTATTATGATGCAGGGCCCTGATATTATATGTGGCTGCTGGTTCCCTGCAAGAAGCTCTTGCAGCTCTGAGAGAGGTGCAACAGCCTGACACGGTAGCTATGTTTGTGCTCGCTTGTCAGGAGATTCATTCAGAAATCATAACCGAGCTATCAAGCCAAGACAATGAATCAGAATCTGCTTCTAGTGAAGACACAGTACTACCTGATTTGCCTGGTCTTGAACCAGGAAAGGAAGAAGTGACAACAGTTTGTGAATATTTTCAACAGTATCAGAGAAAGTTGGTGCATTTGTGCATGGACTCACAACCCTACATCGATTGATCAACAATGCAACACGACTCTTTCTTTGGCTTTTCAAGCTCTCACGCACATGAAATATCTTTGAAATACAAAAAAGCAAACAAGTTTTGGCATTTAGTAGAGATCACAGAATCTCAGATAAAGACAATGTTATATATGTTGTTGTACCCTTAATCTTCCTTCTTTGTAAAATCGTTGCACGACCAGATCCTGGTTGTTCAAGGATCGTTAATATTTGGTTCGGAAAATCTAAGACATTAGGAAACAATACACTTCTTTTTGTAACGTTACAGGCTTGCATTACAATATGCCATACAAAATGTGAGGCATTTTTTGTTGTCTTCATTTGAAAGATTCTTCCTTCTGTCATCGAGCTGATCCAAGTTCTTCGTATTTAGCCTTCGTGATGATACAAAATGTGAGGCAATACAACACTTCATTTGATGTTTGTTTGTTGACCTCAATGAAAGAATCTTCTTCGACATCGAGCTGATCCAAGTTCTTCGTATTCAGCCTTGGTGACGCACATCGACTCAAAATCTGGGCTCGAAGCCAAAACTGAACCTCCTCTCCATACATCTAGTATGGGACTACAAAAAGAGATTACTTTATAAGAAAGAAAGAATATCTGCAAAAATAAAAGTGAAAATGAGGAAAGTTTGAGTTTGTTTACTCTTCCTGAGTTGTTATATTCACATCAAAGTGGTCTGGTACAAGTGGTCGAAGCTCTCTTTCTCTGCAATAAGATCAGACATCAAATTCTCTAATAAGCATATATCACCAGTTGTACGAGGGACTCTAACTTAGACTTACAGTCTCTCCTTAAGTTGAGGAAATAATGTACTTCCACCAGTTAAGATGATACTGCCACAAAGCATTAAACATTAGACCTTAAAGCTCTTTCAATGGCAACTTCAAGTCAAGCCAAAGAAACTATCCTTTTAAGAACCACCTTTGGTACAAAACTGGTTGCAAGTACGAATGGCATGAGCTTATAGCTCGGACAATACACTCTGCAAGTCCTGCCTGATTCATCCCTGTTACAAAAAGCCATCATCATCATCATCTTTCTATTTATGACGACATTCTAACACTCTTTTCCTTTGATACAAACCTAAATCTCCAGGCTGAAATAACGTCTCAGGTACAAGGAAACGCTCATTTGTCAAGTCAATCTCCTGCAGAAGAAGCTCAAACATACTTAAGATTAAGTCTCTACCACCACAAAAAAGCACAAACAAAGACAAAATCGATAAACTTTTACGTTTTTGTTCATGTCAGCTTTCTTCCTCTCCCCAACCTTAGTATTCAAATCAGACTGTTGAAGCTCTTTGTCTGATAAACTGAGAAAACTCTTAGCAGCTTGAGGATCTTTAACATAACCTTTAGTATGTGTGACACCATCAGGAAGAACATATGTAGACTTGATGATGTTGTTTCCATGTCTAGCAAGACGAAGATCACGAAGAAGGTCAAGTGAAACAAAGCAAAGCTTCTCTTTAGCATCATCAACTAAGAAAGTTTCATCCATAACATTTATAGATCGATAAGACACCAATTCCTTCAAATAATTAGTGAAAGCTTTCCCTCCCAAATCAATCCTCTTAATGGCGTGGTTAAGAGTGAAATTATGAAGAACAGGAACAGCGTGAGTGAATGAGAAGCCACAATCAACAACGAGACTACACTGAGTCTTGGAGAGGATTGAATCAGGCGAACGACTAGCTTCGTAGAGATGAACAAGGGACTGAGGATTAGCCACGTAGAGAGAAGAGAATCCGAAGTCTTCAAAGACGAGCTCATCAGTGGTGCGTTGAACGGAAGGGATTGAGAGTGGTGGTTCAGTGAGGAGAAGAGAGGAAGAGGAAGGAGTGATGTGGAGGAGAGATGAGAAGAGGTGTGACCAAATGTCGCGTTGTAAATCGGGGTTTATGAGGTAGCCACGGTCGATAGGACGACGGAGAGCGGCGGAAGTTAGGTCGATGTCGGTGAGGGAAGTGAGAGGTGAAGGGAGGATGAATTTCTTGGAGGAGAGAGGTTTGTAGAGACAGTTTGGGATTACGGTGGTGGGATCACGATCGCCGCCTTGTCCGGCTTTGATTAAGCCACCGCCATTGTCAAGCACCACGATGTTTGACATCGACGACAACAAACAGACACTCTGCTCAGTTTTTGTGTCCTTGTTTACAGAGGTTATTATAAAAAGGGAGATTTCTCATAAATGCCACCCAAGTTTGGAAAATTGGCAAAAATACCACGGAAATTTTTAAATTCGTGAAAAATGCCACAATAAATTCTAATATCATTGTCTTGAGTTCCATAATCCGAATTCAGATTTCCAGCTAACGACTATAATATGTAGAGTTTGAATCTTCGTTCTTACTAATTTGATAGATGAATAAGATTTTAAAGATTGGATTAGACTATGGATCAAGAGTTTGATTCTTCGTTCTTACCATTTGACAGATTAAATAAAATTTTAAAGATTGGATTAGGTTATGGATCAAGCCTTGTCAATCCAATTGTTGACAAAAAAAAAATTCATAATCATAATTATAATTCTAAATCTCAATATATTAATCATAAATCAAAATATAGTTATAACTATCTAAAATATATTATTTTTATAGTAAATTAGGACTATCCATTCAGTTTTTGTTTTGGTATGGGTTTATATACCAAATTTTGTTAGTAACCATGCAATTTAATTTTGTTAGTAAACCAATTTTTATGTTAACTTTCGGTTTTGAGAAAATGTTATCCGGAGTCGATGCTGGCGATAATATCCGGTTAACCAAAATCTATATGGTTATGGTGTTTTCATACATCCTATATCAATTGTTGTATATTATCATAAGATAACATAGAATTCTTGTATAAACATAGTTGTGTGTTTATTTAAAGTTGATGTAGCTAACCATAATATTCTTTTCTAAAATCAAACCTACTGCACATTGTATGATTCTCCTTCCTAGATTGAATCTTATGTATGGGTCATCAACTGAATTAAAGGCCTCAATGAAACTGATTCTCCTATACTTAAACTAAAGCTCTTCATTATAACAATTTTACAATGTATATTTATCAGTAATTAAAACTCTAGAAAATTGTTTTGGAACATAGAAAAATGTTGTAATGCAACATATATATCGCTTGTTGTAGCTAAAACCTTAAGATAAGTATCAAGAAGGCAACCTGATGTTTAGCCTCCTTAACCATACAGAGTGAAGTATCATGTGGATCACATCAAATGGTTGAGCCGGACGGTTGACCACAAAATGCCTTCGAACTGTCATAACATTCTGATGCATCCTTAGATACTTTTCATGGGGAATCTCTAGCAAAATCTTCTTGATATCGGGTATCTTGTCGATTGGAATCGCAACCGAGAACTTGCTCCAATCAAGCACATCGTTGAATGGAAGTGTGTAGTTGTCAGATATCACAACTGGAACACAGCCTGAGTAAATGGCTTCCACTTCTCTAGGACTAGCCACTTCGTAGCCACTAGGACAAAGACAAAACTTGCTATGACCAATTAAGTCATGATAGTTTTGTTCCTTTGTGAGTCCATCGTAGACTTGAACATCTTTATCCTTACCCTTCCAATGAGTGAACAACACTTCCCTAATGTATCCGTGAGCTCTTCCTGCAAAGAAAGCCAAGATTGTCCTGTTCTCAGGGTTTTGGCCCATGAACGGTGGTTTTAGCTTCCCTTTAGGAATGTTAATCTCCGGTATTGAGAAATCAATGCTTGGTCTAAAACCTTCTGATGTGTTGGCGTTGCATAGTCCTCTCATGAAATCCTTGAAATACTCTGGTTTACTGTCCTGCACATCAGGAGCCTAAAGCCACCAAATTTATCATAGGAAATAATTAGTCAGATTTGATCTAACAGATTCAAAACTATACCCAGAGAGAAAACCTAAACCAGCTCTATTTACTTCCAAACAAGTTGTAACTAGTAAAATTTCTTATTAATATTTGATAGAATGATTATAGAACTATTGGTGGATCGAACAAATCAGTATAAAATATAATAAAATTCATGTATGATAAATTGGTAACACTTAAAAAAAAAAGAAATTTTCAAATTGTAATTTATCAAATAATATGGCATTACATATGATAAATTAATAAATGATACAATTTTCTTATATTGAACATATTGCTTTACTTCCTTTCTATTTTAAAATAGTAAGATTATCAAAAAAATAATATTTCTCAATTATTTTTTTATAAAAAATATCTTTCAAAAAATAACTAAACTATATATGAACATTATCATATTACTTATGAAATCATTAATTTACTGCAATAACTTTTTCAATCTGTTCAATATTATTTGTAAAGAGAAAAACATTTATAAAATTTGAATCTAAATTTTGACCTAATAAAAAATGTTATAAAGAAGTTAATTTGTGTACCGGGTAGCTTATATGCCTTAACTAATAGATCAGCAATTTGGAGTTCAACTCCACCTACTACGGAGTAGATCATTAAGATTAAAAATTTAAGGATTTAATAGGGTTATAAATCAAAATTTGTCGATTCAATATTCTTGAAAAAAAAAATTGTGTGGAAAAAGAAAAGGTACCCAATCGTGGCAAGAGACCATAAAATGGTCAGCACCATTGCTTTGGTTCCAAAAAGGGTACTTGCGAGCCACAACATCAACATAATCGTTAAAGACCCGGTGAAGGCGGTCCCGCCTGAAATCGGCCTTCGAGACAATGGGTCTGTAGACATAGTGGATGATGTTGGCAACAGAGAAAGGCAAGAAATAGACATGAGCTTCTTCAGGCCGGGTAGCTCTAAACCGGCCACTTGGTCCGCCCATTACATTTGCAAGCTCGTCAATGAACTGTCCCTCGATTCCATAAATATCATTCACTGGCCCATCGTGAACTATAGGCTGCTCTCCTTCTTTGTACGACCATACTTTAAATCTCTTCCTCATCTCTATGTGACTCCTGTTTATTTTTCAACATATTATTTGTAGAGTTAGGTCTAATATCAAAATAACAATCTGAAAAATAAGCATACAATTCTATACCAAATAAAAATAGTTCGAGAGAAAACATTGTTGATTGTATGCTGCTATAATTTGAATCAGTTATATGATCAATAATTAGATCGATAAGGTTGTATGTAACTAAACGCAAGTACTTATTTAACATATTAAACGTAAAAGAAAACTCAATCTTCATTTTAATAGTATTAATCAGGTAACATGCATGCAAGTCAAATTACGTTTTATCTACGTTGACTGAAATTATAAGAAATTCAATATTCGTTTGCGTAGTATCAAAACTAAGAAATTAAGCAAATTGACTTTTAAATCAATTTTTTTTTAAAAAAAAAGCAAAACTCTAGAAGAACTAAAAGTCAAATTAGATTTGGCAAATTAGCAGTAATTACTTAGTTGGAGTTCCGAAACACCACGTGAGACTGACAACACTCAAATGACTTTCAAAATAAATGGACAGTTTGGTGAAACTCCCTTAAGTTAGGCAAATTTCTATGATATAATCACTTTGGTTCATGCATAGAAGATCTTAAAAGAGTAAATAAATTGGATTGGAATATATGACGACGAAATTTCAAACAAATCAATTAAGTACTGAGAGTAATTATATGACGACGAGATTTCAAAAACAAATCAATTAAAGGTTTGGAATTATCTAAAAATGGACTAAAAATTAAAGAATTTTTCTTTCTAAAAAAATGAATACCATTTTAAAAAAGTTATACGAATACTATTCTCTCGGAAAACTTTAAAATTGGCAAAGTAACAAAGAGAAAAAAAGCGGTTACTGTTTACTAACAATTGCTATTTTACCCTTATACCACAGTGCTAATAAAATTATTATCATGTTATAATTTTTGTTATACGTTTATTTTAATAGCTATCGTTGGAAATAATGAGAATCCCCTATTATTCATCCTCATTCTCTCTGTTATTTATACGTACAAACAAAACATTATACTGCTAACTATATATTATATGTACAAACAAAACATTATATTGTTAATTTAGAAAGGTAAAATGAGAAATGAAAGTCAGATTGCAAATTATCCATTTGCTATTGTGTTTTCCTAATTATGTAGTTATTTTTGGCCATCTCGCAAATTCTCCCCTAATTAAATAAGTACTTTTACTTTAAAACAACATATATAAAAAATTAATGATAATTATTTATTATTTTAGTTTAATATAATTCAACCAATTAAAAAATATAATGATCATAAATTATTAAATGTAAATAAATTTGCATAAAATACACAAAACATCTAATAAACTAAAAAAAACTCCTTATACACATCATCATATATTCATGTTTGTAATAAAACAGAAAGATAAAGAAAAAAAGAAGAAGATGTAAAAATAAAACTTAACTGATGAAAGGCAAAGGAGTTTCTGTAAATTGGGCCAGAGGGGATGAAAGAAAGATCATCGTAGGATGTGTAATTCTTAAACCTGACGGCTCTTCTAATTGCAGCCCTTGCTTTCCTCAACTCTTCTTCTCTTTGCTCTACATTGCTCCTTCTCTACCGACATTTCATTTAATTTTGTTATTATCTCATTCAGCTGTACTCGTTATTAAGTACTCTTACTTCATTTCTACTACTACAAAACTACGACTATTTGTACCTATGCATGGAATATATACATGCACTTAATATCAAGTTGCTTGAAAGAAAAGATTATAGTATACTAACTACTATGCACATATATATATATATGATGTATATACATCGAGTGCTCTACATAGTTTGATTTATGCACAACTTCAATCAGTGGCGGATGCAGATTGTGAATAAGTGGAGCATGTGCTTCATACAACTTTTTTTCCTTCTTCATATATTTTTCTTTATTTCGATATTTTCTCAAATATATTTACTTTTTACATACACTGATGTCCCATACTAAAATTTGACTAGATCCGTCACTGACTTGAATAATATAAACTCGAATAATGGAACTTTAAGTATCATTTCCCGACGAAGTGCACAGTAATTTAAATGTTCAGCAAATGTTTACATGTTAATGGACCCATGATCACTCGGGTGAAAAACACCTCGATTTCCAGGTTATGTGAAGAAAGTAAAAATAATAATATGAGATATGCATGGATCATGATATATGTGAGTGGGTTATCGGAATTCATGTATTGATTTAAGAAGTGAATATATTCATTTTGTTTTAAAAAATTATGATGAAATCTTCTGTAAGAATCACTGTCTAAACGAAAGTTTTCTTTTTATCAACAGTTGGATCGATAGTTAACAGAGTTTTCTAATCAATAAATATAGGGGAATTCTACGCATATGAAGCCATATATTCTTTACCTTTACAGAGATCGGAGGAGAGTATGTTGAAGAAGAAGAAGAGGAGTGTACTGCATTTGTGTGATCAAGCAGAGAAGACAGAGAGAGTGAAGAAATGAACTGTTGAGGTGGAGATTCATTTGTAGGGAGGAGAAAAGAAAAGAATAGGAAGAGAAGAAAGAGCATCAATGGAAGCCATAAGAAGATTTTATTCTTTGAATAAATGTTTGACATGTTTTTGGTTTGCTTCTCTTTCATTTTGGCTTCTTCAACTTTTTATATGCGACTTGGAGAAGTTCATGTTTGACTTGCTAATTCTTTTATTGCTAAATTAGCACTGACAAAGCGGTGTACGAAACCATCTTAGTCGACGTCTTACCAAATATATTTTTCTTTTTGGCGTTTGAATGATCAAATCCATTTGATTGTTTTGTCCGCTACCTTTTTTCTTTCCAATGACAACATCCCAAAATCTATCTTTTTGGCATTCGATCTGTAACTCAAGTCACTTCCAACTTTTAACAATATCATGTTGGATAATATGATTTTCTAAAATCGAATTCTAGTAGAAAATACAGTAAATATAGAAATTTGACCACCTAATAAAATTTAGTTTTTATGGAAATAGCCGTATAGTAGTAGTCATGGATTTTGCCAAGAAGAGAATAATGTTAGAATAGTACAATAACATCTTTACATTAAATTTTATATGATTGTGAATGATTTAGATTTTATGAATTTTCATATAATTATTATGAAAGTTCTTATGATTTAAAACAAAATTCTCTAAAACTCTACCTAAAATAATTTGGATTTGTATTTTTAGCTAGAGAAATCCTCTAACTCTAAAATCTCATGAAATCATTTAAAATTGCACTTTTAAATCTTTTTCAATAACAGTGGATTTGATTGTGTTCTTTAAAATCACTAATTTAATAATTTTTAGAAGTTCATGTTTGAAAAATATATGATTTGTCACTTAAACTCAAATCACTTAAAACCAATGTTTCAATACACCCCCTTGGAAATTAGATTGATAGACACTCGAAGTTAATACTTTTTTTTTGGTTAATTTGAATTGGAATGAAATTTAACATAGTTTTCTAAAATGATATATATATATATATAATGAATATTGGAAAATCTTTTGCAAAAATGTGCATGATTACAATAATTCTATAAATCACTAACTTGAACATATAAAAATATTCCTTAGGGGACTCATATGCAGACTTTGTTGTAGTCAACATATTCAATAGTCAATACATACTAGATGTATATTTATAACAATTAAATATACAAAACACCAATCCCCATGGCTCATAAAGTTGAGTCTTTCGTAAAACGCAAACTTTGGCATTGAGTAAAACAACCACGCATTGTTTTCAGTGGCAGATCCAAGATTTATATTCAATGGAAGCCGCAATACCAAATCCTAACAACAATAACATTTCCTTTATGAATTGTTAAAATATTGACTTAAAAATTCTTACAGTTGCATTGGAAAACTTTTGTATATTGCATGAACCAACGACGGGTTAATTCGATCTAATCAGCTCAAAGTTCATAATTTCAATAAATAATCAACCTTTGATTTAATTTGGAAACAAGAGAGTTGATTGTTTGTTTCACAAATTTTGGTAAGATCGGAGTTTAATTGACATTTTTCTCGTATAGAAAGATAGATAGAAACAGTTTATAATACAGTAAAAGATAAAATGAGTTTGTGGTATTCTCCAAGAGCCCAAATGGGGAATATGTTCCTGTAAGCTGAGTAACTGATCATACAATTCCGGTTAAAGACTCCAAGTATTTCCTAACAAAAGGAGAAATATAATTAGTTTGGTAAGATCACAAACCTGCCTAGCTTGGCATATAAACCATTTGTACTCACCTGTTGTGGGAAATCTCCATCTTCCATCTGCGAGTTGATTAGCGATTTTGTCCCACGATGCAATGGCGTTGGATCTCTACTAGCCTACTCAAAACCGATTGGCATTAGTTAAGTGACTCCTTGCTTCTCAACTACTTAAACTAAACAGGCAATCTAGAGAAGGCTAAATTTCACCTGTCCTGCTTCAATGAGAGCCAAAACCGCCCATGATGTGTTTACTATATGTGATTTGTTCCCTGGAAGATTGGTGTATACTTTGTTTTGGCATGAGAGGTAACTTTCTCCCCAACCACCACAACTTAGTTGCTTAGAGAGAAAGAAATCACAAGCCTTTCTGATACAAAGACTTGTCTCATATGTTTTGCCTGCACCCAACAATCCTTTAATTCCAAACCATGTCGCATAAGTGAAGCACACACCCCATGAGCCATACCTAATAAATTTATTATCTTATCATTAGAGGAAAATCACAAGATGTATGAAACTAAAGAGCAACTAATGATAGTACTGACCATGAACCATCAGAGAGTTGTGTTTTCTCAATAAACTCAACTGATTTGTCGATGCATCTCAGTATCTCTTCCCTCTTGAATTTGGGATAGATACTGGTGAATAACGTGAGACCTTGGATTGCAGCTGATGTGCATTCTACATACCTAGGGATTTTTCAGGCTCTATCAACAAGAATTTGTTCTCTGAAATGAAATTCATGTAATACTAGTTTTCCATTTATCTTACTGATAATCTATGATGATATCTCCAAAAGTCTCTGATGGATTAATCACCTGAAATGTATTAACAGGGACCAAATGACATCAGAGACCATTTTTCATGTATTGAATATAAACAGAATAAGGAAAAAGTGCTTAACCTCTAGCCAAGGATATGATCTAGTAAGCTCGTACGATGCAAATCCCCCATTTTTGTTCTTGAAAATTAAATTTATAACAAAGTTATAATAGATATATAGATAATTTTCCCTAAAGATAATTGAAAATGCAAAATCTATACCTGTAATGATAAGATAAAGTTAACAGCATCAAATAAATGCTCTTCAGGCATGGCTTCTCCTACCAGATTCTCTGGCATCTGCGACAATAACAATGCCGCCTGTAATAAGAAAAGAAACATAGAAAAGGATGAGCAAAAAATCATGTGAAGGTTGTACAATCAGTGCAATAACCTTCAAGGCTTCAGCAGTACAGTCAGAGACAGGCCATGGATTGTCTGCAGTGGAGAAACCCCATCCTCCCTTGCACGGGTGTCGATACCACAACTCGGGATGTCCACAGGTATTTCTCTTAATCTATTTCAGGTTAGGAATCAAGAGATCAATGAAGTATTCAGATCACAATAAGTGAATTATAGGGTAAAGTGAACAAACTACTTGAGTGTTCTTAATGTAGTTATGTGCTCTCTTAAGCATCAAACCATATTCATCGACCAAATTTGACGCTAAGATTGCTTGAACCGCCAAAGTCACGTCCCAAAGCTGAGATCCGTTGTATCCCTACATTGACATTATATATCTTGTGAAATTTGAAATGTAAAAGGAAAAGAAATAAAAAAGAGATTGATGATGTACCTGCATTTTCATTCCATCTTCAGCCACCCACAAATAGTCTTTAATCCGTGAAAGATGGGACTTAAATGCTTCAGAATCCGGGGCATCGATCCAGCAGCAAAGCATATTCAAGACCTTAAAATTGATAGTACCAACCCGGCATCTCCTTAGTATAATAGTTATCAATAGCATAGCTAGATCATTGGAGATGAGTTTTGTTATAACCTACTTTGTTGACAGGACCGATACAAATATAGTGACTGGTTTTGTCTTCATAGTTAATGTGTTGCATCACTGTATTTAGAGCTCGGTTTCTTAGAATAGACAGTGGCCATCTCTCAAGAAGAGGTTCTCCAAATTTCTTCAGACAACTCCATAGGATATCTTGGATCTTTGGATGTGGATAATACAAGTCCTCCTGCATTTATAGATAAATACACCAAAATCTATTAAAAGAAAATTCAAAGAAAGGAGAAGTTCCTTAAGTTATGGAGTCCGATTCCGGAAAATTGTGTTTACTCCACATGATGATGTTAGGGGTTTAGAAAATTGGAGATTATCACAGATACTCGATCTAATTGTTGACAAAAAAATAGTTCAAACGAATTAATTATACCTTTGCGCAGTGATTGCGAGCGGCGTCCCAATCAATATGGTGATAAGGAACAGTGTAGAGCTCTCGTCGAATGGACATGATAGTTCCATTGATGCGAGAAACAAATCTTCTTCCATAAAGATATGACATTGGAAGATAAACCATCCTGCAATGACACCACATTCGGCCTGGATGAAAGGGAAGAGAATAAGGAAGTAGCCATAGCTCTGGAGGTAAAGGATTGTTTCCTCTCCACTCATAAGCTCCAAGAACCTGATTCATGTAAATTCACAAATTCAACCTGCGCTATTCACTGGAAATGTGGTACAAGATTATGTTGGTTCTGTACATACTGAAAGCCAAAGCTTGCCCCAAGAGGGGATAGAGGTTGCACCACCTCGGCGATGAATCCAATGTCTAGCCATTTCCATGGCTCCATCTCCACCATCTATTTCTTCGCCCATCAACCTCAATGCTACGTATGAGAGGGCTGTACAGAACATGGTGCTGTTTCCTTCAATGTGTAGTCCCCAACCTCCATCCTTGTTCTACAAGTTAGGTCTTGTTCATGTTAGGGCTTTGTTTTTTTGATAAATATAGTCAAAACCAATTGGTAATAAGTAGATTGACCTAAATCATATGTATTAGATTAGATTGATCACAACTTTCAATATGGAATATCAATCACATTTTTAATATGTCCCCTTGAGATATATAGTATAATTTAATATCACGGAATACTACATCATCTCGCATGTCTTGTTGAACTTTTTGAGTTCTGATACTAAAATAAATTATGAGTTTACAACTCAAAATCAACTGACAATAATTGGACTAGCCTCTATATCATATATATATATATATATATATTAGATTAGATTAGAATGATCACAACTTCCGATGTAGGATATTAATCACATTCCAACATAATTTCGTTTAAATTATTTACAAACATGTCAATCAAACAAAAGCAATTATAAAGGACTGATTCTCAAGTTATGAAACCTGATGGTTATAGAGATATCTACGAATTTCGACTTGATGTTGAGCCGTTAAACTTGTGTGCAAAACTTTCATCACATATAAGCCTATAACCTGCCACCAGAACAATGATCCGTAAGAGTTTACATGATTCACAGTTTAAGTTTACGAATGATTTAAAGAAATACCAGAGCAGGCAATAGAAAGAGAGGACCACCATAATCTCCAGGCCAAAAGCCATGTTGTGATTGAAGTGTTGAGTAGAATCTCAAACTTCTTCTTAATGTCACATTTACCATTTCTACAATTATCTCTTCTTCTTCATTCCCCTCTTTCACTGTCACTTGAGGAAGCATCTCCATACCTCTTCCTTTTTCTTTCCAACACTATGTTCAAGTTCACGTTTTCACATCAATCCAACATTTCGAACGATTCTTTTTAACCTTTTCTTCAGTCACATTTTTTTTCTTCTTTTTGATAAAATCTTTAGTCGCATGTCTTTTCCTTCTTGTTAGGTTGTGTTTTTGGTCACACCCCATTTTTTTTCTCTCGCTTCTTTTTTTTTCTTTTTTGGCAAATGCTCGACAAGCCGCTACATTAGCGGCTCATAAACCATGTTCGTCAACCAAGTTTGTTTTTCCTTTTGTCATCTTCGGACAAATTCATCTTAATAATTTTGTCAACAATTGAATCGAAAAATTCGATTCACCGTTTCAAATTCACACTAGATTGAGAAAACTTTGACAACTCATCCCAATTAAAAATTTGAAAAAATAATTATAGTATCCTGGAGAATGTATTTGTCAAATTATTTTATTGTGATTTGTATATTTCAATTTATAGTTTTTTGTTATTAAATGCTAAGATGTGACTAAATAAGCGGTGAATTATAGTTCAAAATTTAAAATTTAAATTAAATATTTTTGTTTATTAATTGTATAATTATTTTATTTTAAAACCTGATAGTGCTATCAGAAATTCGTTGCAGAGATAATTCCCAACGGATAATTGACTGTGTAAAATCATTGGGGATCCGTTGCAGAGACAACTCTTTGATGCATGTTAGGTTGTATAGTGATGTCGGAAAATTCATACGGATTCACAACAGATTCTCTTTTTAACGAAGTAGACTAGATATTTGATTTCCGTCTTGAATCCGTCGGAAAAACGTGTTTCATATGGTCTCCCCCAACAAATATTTTTATCAAAAAAACATATATTAATACTTTTTTCTTGGTAAAAACATATATGAAGATTGGTAGCCAAGATCAAGTAAATTTATGTAAGTTGTGAAAAAAACTCCTTCACACAGAGAAGTATTCAAACCGGTTCAATTGGCAAGGTTTAAGCTCAAACTGAAAATTGCACATTGAACCAGGATTCACGGATAAATTAAGAAGGTGCAGAAGTTTGTTCATTCACTCTCGCACGTGAGCTAGATTGAGTTCTAATCTAGTTTGTTTAATGTTGAGCTAAGGGATTCAAGTTTGATATATAAGATTCTGTTAGGTACTCTCTTAAGTCTAGATTCCGTTTGCTTCTGTGTTTTTTGAGAGCGAGAAGTTACAGAGCAAAAAGAGAAGAGTGAGAGAGAGTGAGAGCGTGTAAAGAAGAAGGTGTAAACTCAGTATTGAGTTTCCGGTTAATTAGTGGAATCCGGAGTTCGAGATTGAACTCCGGCGAGACGTAGAATCGATTCGATCCGAACTCGTTAAATTCTTGTGTCGATTTCTTTACAGTTCTTACTCTGAGTTTGAAATCACATTGGATGCTTTCTAGGCATCAGATTTAGATATAGTTTTTCACAATAAATTAATTCTTGTAGAATTCTTTAGAATTTTACAAGATTTTGATAATTTGAAATATAATTTTTTTTTGTCAAACTTGCAACTATGGTAAGCTGTAAAAGAAAAAGAAGAGATGTACCTGAAAACGGAAGAGGAGATCAGAGCTATTCTTAGAACAAAACCGGTTAAGAGTGAAGCTGTTACGAAGATCGGAGATGTGTTGTTTCTCTTCGGAGGTTCCAATTTGTTCATCATACTCCCAAAACTGTCTTCCAACATGTTCATTTTCACTCTCTTCGTCTCCTTCCGACAACCTCAATTTCCACATCTCTCTTTAAGTATATAGTTGACTGCAATAGTGCATGCAAATTATCGAATATTAGTGTTTAGTATTTAATCTGATTATCAAATCAGTTTTTGTAGACACACACGGTTTGATGATTTTTATACAAGGCAATTGAAGATGAGAATAATATAGTTATTTTAATTTATTAGAGGTTAAGTGCGAGTTGGACCTGATTAAGACAAAATAAAATTAGAGGTATCTGTTTTGTGAGACATAAAGGTATCTTTCTATTCATAATTAACAATTGCTTGACGACGGGAAATTTTTTATAACAACTGCTTGATTATTGTGAAATAAAAATATTCAGATTTTTTTAGAAAAAATTACTAATCTACATACAATTTTATAGCAATATCTTATTATATAAAGAAGATTTTCTCAAAATTAGTAATTAACACAATTCTTCCACGTGTCAGATCTAATGATCCAAAATTTTTTCTATTTATCTTTTTTTTTTAAAGTAGATAAAAATATTTAAATATATTTTTTCAATATTTAGCTTATCCAAATCTAAAAAGAAATCTAAATCTAAAAGAAAATCGAGAATCTTTTTTTTTGTCAACAATATTGGGCCACAACTGGCCGGCCCAGTAGCAAAGTTCTGCATAATTCAGGCGGCGGGACTCGATCCCGGGATGTGCAAGTGCGCCTGCCATTTAGTGGACTTACTCCTGCCACTGGACTAAAGGCCACTTGCAAAAAATCGAGAATCCTAATTGTTAAAAAATTAGTTCTAACAAAAAGTAATTTTTATTAATAATCTTATTATATAAGAAAAATAATATATTAAAAATATTTATAAAAAACAATATATATATATATATATTGATTTTGAATCATATCTTATTATATAAAGAAGAGTTTCTCAAAATTAGTAGTTAACACGATTCTTCCACGTGTAGGATCCAATGATCCGAAATTTCTCTCTCTATTTATCTTTTTTTTAAAGTAGATAAAAATATTTAAATATATATCTTTAATATTTAGCTTATCCAAATCTAAAAAAAAATCTTAATCTAAGAGAAAATCGAGAATATTAATTGTTAAAAAATAATTCTAACAAAAAGTAATTTTCATTACTAATCTTATTATATAAAGAAAAATATTATATTAAAAAGTATTTTTTTAAAAACAAAATATATATATATATACTATATTTTGAATCATATCCTTATTATATAAAGAAAAGTTTCTCAGAGTTAGTAATCTTATTATATAAAGAAGAGTTTCTCAAAGTTAGTAATTAATACGATTCTTCCACGTGTCGAACTCAATGATCCAAAATTTTTCTCTATTTATCTATTTTTTTAAAGTAGATAAATATATTTAAATATATTTCTTCATTATTTAGCTTATCCAAATCTAAAAAGAAATCTTAATCTAAAAGAAAATTGAAAATATTAATTGTTAAAAAGTTAATACTAACAAAAAGTAATTTTCATTACTAATATTATTATATAAAGAAAAATATTATATTAAAAAAAATTTATAAAAAAACCAAATATATATATACTATATTTTGAATCAGATCTTATTATATAAAGAAGAGTTTCTCAAAGTTAGTAATTAACACAATTCTTCCCCGTGTCGGATCCAATGATCCAAAATTATTCTCTATTTATCTATTTTTTTAAAGTCGATAATAATTTTAAATATATTTCTTCAATATTTAGCTTATCCAAATATAAAAAGAAATCGTAATCTAAAAGAAAATCGAAAATATTAATTGTTAAAAAATTAAGTCTAGCAAAAGGTAATTTTCATTACTAATCTTATTATATAAAGAAAAATATTATATTAAAAATATTAATAAAAATAGAAATATATATATATATACACTAGATTTTGAATAATATCTTATTATATAAAGAATAGTTTCTCAAAGTTAGTAAATTACACGATTTTTCCACTTGTCGGATCATATGATCCGAAATTTTTCTCTATTTATCTATTATTTTAAAGTAGATAAAAATAGGGAGAATTGCAAAAATACCCCTCAAAGGAGGACATTTTCATCACTGCCCTCATTTTTTGGACATTTTCACAAAATGTCTCTCATTATGGAAAAATGACCAAAATACCCTTATGTTATTATTTTAATATATTTTTACAAACTTTTTTCCCGTGAAAAAATTTTTTCCGCCAAAAAAACATTTTTCCCGCCAAAAAAAAAATTTTCCCGCAAAAAGACAATTTGTTCCCGTCAAAAAAAAAATTTCCCTCCAAAATTTTTTCCGCTATACGAAAAAATTTTCCGCCAAAAAAGATTTATAAGGGAGTTTATAAAAATATTATATAAGAGAGCTTATAAAATTCATAAGGTTTTATAAGAGACCTTATAAAATTTATAAGGTGTTAATAAAAAATTTATAAGGTGCTTATAAAATTTTATAAGGTATTTACAAAAATTTATAAGAGAGCTTATAAAAATTTATAAGACTTTATAAGAGACCACATAAAATTTATAAGGCTTTATAATAGAGCTTACATAATTTATAAGGCTTTATAAGAGAGCTTAAAAAATTTATAAGGTGTTTATAAAAAATTTATAACGTGTTTATCAAAATTTATAAGGCTTTATAAGAGACCTTATAAAATTTATAAGGTGTTTATAAAAAATTCATAAGGTGTTTATAAAAATTTATAAGACGTTTATAAAAATTTATAAGGCGTTTTTAAAAATTTATAAGGTGTTTATAAAAATTTTTTTAAAGATTTATAAGCGCACTTATAAAAAAAATTTGGCGAGAAATTTTTTTTTTGGAAGGAAAAAGTTTTCTTCCTTAAAATATTTTTTTGAAATTCCATAAAAAATCTTTTTTGCGGGAAAACTTTTTTTTTTGGCAGAAAATTTTTTTTTTTGGCTGGAAAAGGTTGTAACAATTCTATTAAAGGTATTTTAGTCATTTTGGTATTAATGAGAAGCATTTTTGAAAAGAAAAATGTCAAGGGATATTTTTGAAAAAGGGTACACTAAAAAGGGCATTTCTCAAAATTTCCCTATCCAAATCTAAAAAGAAATCTTAATCTAAAAGAAATCGAGAATATTAATTGTTAAAATATTAATTTTAAAATTTTGAGAAATGCCCTTTTTAGTGTATCCCTTTTCAAATATACCACTTGACATTTATCTTTTCAAAAATGTCCCCCATTAATATAAAAATGACTAAAATACTTCCAATATAATTGTTACAAAAATTTCCCACCAAAAAAATGTTCCCGCCAATAAATTTTTTAATGGAATTTCGAAAAAATGTTCCCACCAAAAAAAGTTTTCCCGCCAAATTTTTTTTATATGAGCGCATATAAATCTTTACAAAATTTTTATAAACACCTTATAAATTTTATAAGCTCTCTTATAAAGCCATATAAATTATAAACACATTATATATTTTTTATAAACACCTTATAAATTTTATAAGGTCTCTTATAAAGCCTTATAAATTTTATAAGGTCTCTTATAAAGCCTTATAAATTTTTATAAGCTCTCTTATAAATTTTTGTAAATTCCTTATAAAATTTTATAATCACCTTATAAATTTGATAAGTTATGTTATAAAACCTTATAAATTATATAAGCTCTATCATAAAGTCTCATAAATTTTATAGGTCTCTTATAAAACCTTATAAATTTTATAAGCTGTCTTATAAAACCTTATAAATTTTATAAGCTCTCTTATAAAATTTTTTTCTAAACTCTCTTATAAATTTTTTGGCGGCAAATTTTTTTCGTAAAGTAGAAAAAATTTTGGCGAGGAATTTTTTTTTTGGCGAGAAAAAACTTTTTTAGAAGGGAAAAAAGTTCTTTGGCGGTAAATTTTTTTTTGGCGAGAAAAAAAATTGTAAAAATATATAAAAAAAAAATATAAGGGTATTTGGTCATTTTTTCATAATGAGGGGCATTTTTTGAAAATGTCCAAAAATGAAAGTAGTGATGAAAATGTCCTCCTTTGACGGCATTTTTGTAATTCTCCCGAGTAATTTTTATTACTAATCTTATTATATAAGGAAACATATTATATTAAAAATATTTATAAAAAAACGACATATATATATATATACTAGATTTTGAATCATATCTTATTATATAAAGAAGAGTTTCTCAAAGTTAGTAATTAACACGATTCTTCCACGTGTTGGATCCAATGATCCGAAATTTTTCTCTATATATTTTTTTTAAAGTAGATAAAAATATTTAAATATATTACTTCAATATTTAGCTTATCCAAATCTAAAAAAAATCTTAATCTAAAAGAAA
>OVBA01003306.1:0-28685 GCA_900406435.1 Lepidium aucheri | reverse complement strand
CTTGAGAGATTAGCTAACCATTCTTACTACTGCTTTTTAGACGGTTATTCACGTTTCTTTCAGATTCCCATTCATCCCGACGATCAGGAAAATACGACTTTTACATGTCCCTAT
Source organism: Lepidium aucheri (assembly GCA_900406435.1). NCBI lineage: Eukaryota > Viridiplantae > Streptophyta > Magnoliopsida > Brassicales > Brassicaceae > Lepidium > Lepidium aucheri. The sequence goes on along the minus strand of OVBA01003306.1, from coordinate 28,571 downwards.
GGTACATTTTCTTATCGCAGAATGCCATTTGGATTATGTAATGCCCCAGCTACTTTCCATAGATGCATGATGTTGATTTTCACTGATATGATTGAGGATATTATGGAAGTTTTTATGGATGACTTTTCTCTGTATGGTTCTTCTTTCTCTGGTTGTCTTTCTAATCTTGGCAGGGTCCTCCAACATTGTCAAGACAAGCATCTAGTGCTCAATTAGGAGAAGTGTCACTTCACGGTTACAGAGGGGATACTACTCGGTCACAAGATATCAATAAAAGGAATCGAAGTTGACAAGGCAAAGAGATCAGAGGTTTTCTCGGTCATGCTTGCTTCGACAGGAGATTTATTAAGGATTTATCGAAGATAGCCAGACCACTCACTTAATTGCTGTGCAAGGATGTTAAGTTTGAGTTTACCAAGGAGTGTAAGGAAGTTTTCCTGACCTTGAAAGGAGCTTTAGTTAGTGCACCAATAGTTCAGCCACCAGATTTGGGATTACCTTTTGAGATTATGTGTGATGCAAGTGACTATGCAGTTGGAGCTGTTTTGGGCCAGAGAAAAGATAAGAAGTTGCATGTAATCTTCTACGCTAGCCGAACACTTGATGATGCTCAACGGAAGCATGTAACTATAGAAAAAGAACTTCTAGCCATCGTTTTTGCCTTTGAAAAGTTCGGATTCTATCTTGTTGGTTCTAAGGTTATTGTACACACTGATCACGCTGCTCTTAAGTATATCCTTTCCAAGAAAGATGCTAAGCCTAGGCTGCTTTGTTGGGTGTTATTGCTGCAAGAGTTTGATCTTGAGATCAAGGATAAAATAGGTGTAGATAATGGAGTCCCAGACCACCTTTCTAGACTACGAATTGACGATTCAGTTCCTCCTGATGACAACTTAAGGGAAGAGCAAGTTTATCGTATACAATCCGCCCATAATGCTTGCCACTTTCCTACCGATCCTCCTTGTGTTCCAGGAACTCCATGGTTTGCTGATTTTTCCAACTATCTCACTGCAAATGTTAACCCTCCTGAGTTTCATGGTTACAGGAAAAAGAAGTTTCTAAGGGATGTCCGACGATACTACTGGGATGCTCCATACTTATACAAACAATGCTCTGATGGCAATTTCAGAAGATGTGTTTCTAAAAACAAGATTCCCAGTATATTGTTTCATTGTCATGGTTTTTCATATGCAGGTCACTTTGCTACCTTCAAGACTATTGCACAGGTTCTTCAATCAGGTTTCTGGTGGCCTACGAGGTTTCATGACACTTACTCATTTGTTTCATCGTGTTACTCTTGTCAGCGACAAGGTAACATAAGTAGAAGAAACGAGATGCCACAGAACTTCTTTCTCGAGGTTGAGGTGTTTGATGTTTGGGGAATCGATTTCATGGGACCTTTCCCTATCTCTTTGGGAACCAATACATACTTGTTGATGTGGATTATATATCTAAGTGGGTTGAAGCAATAGCTAGTAAACCCAATGATGCCAAAGTGGTTCTGAAGATGTTCAAGCATATCATATTTCCTAGGTTTGGTGTTCTGAGTATCGTGATCAGTGATGGTGGTTCTCATTTCATTAACCAAACGTTCAACAATCTACTGAAGAAGTATGGAGTTCACCACAAAATTGCCACGGCATACCATCCTCAAACAAGTGGTCAGGTTGAGGTTTTTAATCGAGAAATCAAGAGCATTCTTCAGAAAACCGTTTGTGCAATAAGGAAGGATTGGTCGACTAAGTTGGATGATGCTCTTTGGGCTTACAGACCTGCTTTCAAGACACCATTAGGGACAACTCCGTTCCATCTTTTGTATGGTAAGTCCTGTCACCTTCCAATAGAGCTTGAATACAAGGCTAATTGGGCTATCTAGCATCTCAACTATGACATCAAGTCTGCCTCAGAAATACGGTCACTGCAGATACATGAACTTGAAGAGATCAGACATTTGGCTTATGACAACTCGAGGATTTACAAAGAACGAACAAAGGCTGCACATGATAAGCGTATCCTTAACAGAAATTTTGCTCCTAATGATAAAGTTCTTTTGTTTAATTCTCGTTTAAAACTCTTTCCTGGTACGCTTAGGTCAAGGTGGTCCGGTCCTTTCACCATCAAGGAAGTACGACCGTATGGAGCTGTGGTGTTGCTCAACGAAAAGGGAGAAGAATTTGTAGTTAATGGACAGCGCCTTAAACCATATTTTGGTGCTCTAGACAAAGTCAATGAAGATTTCATATCTTTGACTGATATAACTCATGCATAGCACCTCTTTAAGTCAAACTATTGATATTAAACAAGCGCTGAGTCGGAGGCAACCCACTAATAGGTTAGTTCTTTATTTATATTTCATTTGTTTTGAGTCCATATTGTCTTTTGCTTTCAGGAAACGTGATGCGAGAGCACAGCCCAATCGATCCACAAAAAGATCGATCGTGCAACAGAGGATGAGAAAGAGCGCACGATCTGCCGATCAACCAAGATTAGCTGCTCAATCGATCTGCACCCCTGGTGTGTTTGCGCCCGATCCATTGATCGTCCAAGATATGCTGGCCGATCGATCAACGCCTCTTTTCTATTTGTGCATGATCTGTCGACCAATCTTTGATCGTTCCATCTCTCGATCTCCATGGACGGATCGATCATTGATTGCTTGATCGATCCACACCTCCAGGTACGTTTTTTGAATTCCAAAGCAATTTTCAATTACTTCTTTTGGTTACTTTCATTCTTCCTCATACTAATGTTCACACCGGACGGTGTGAAGTAAGTTTAGGGGAGAACTGTTTGTTTGCTAATGAAGTTTCTTTCTTTTGTTTTGTTTTTGAGTCAAACATTTTTTTCCATAAGCTTTTGTCGGTTTGGGAACTTTTATTTCTGAGGAATAGTACATTTCATAAGGGTTTAAGCTACCATTTGTTTGATTTCTGATGAGCATTGTTGACTATTAGAAAACTTAGAGATTCATTAGCTTTTCGTCTTTTTACCACTTCCTCTCGATTGTTTAGAAAATATGGTATCAACTTCAACCTTAACCTGATTTAATTTTCTTGTCTAGAGAGTTGGTATACATTAGATCGGATTATCAGCCTCAGTTTTGAGAACCTATCCCAGAGTTTGGTTTCCTTTTCTCAAAGTTTTGTGCACTTTAGTTTCAAAAATCGAAGTAAGCCTAGGGTAAAAGTTTCTCAATGACGTTGCTCGTTTTTAAGGTGAACTGGGCGGTTCCGAGGATACGTCCAGTGACATAATCCTTTTTACCTTACTAACCTGCTTACTGAGAGAAACTCTAATGAAGCTACTCGTATTATACACCTTTGAAAATACAGAGGAAAAACCACCGATAAAAAAATACAATGATACCCTAGAAAAGTAGGGAGAAATCGGTTTGAAAAGAAAGGAATAAGAGGAAAGGAACCACAATATGGATGGTACTTAGGATTGAGAATGAGTGTATGTGTCTTTTGATCGATATTCTCTGGATAAGACCGCACTTAGATTCATAAGAAGTTGGTATCATGATCTAGAACTTTTGGGTAATGATTTTGGAGTTAGGATGGAATAGTTGTTAAGTCTGGGGGAAGTATAAGGTGGTCTTTCTCTCATCGAATGAATCGAGTCTTCTTTGCTTAGGTTCTGAGGTGTTAAATTCCTATGAAGAATGAGTTCTTGAGTTTGTATCTTTCTTTTAGATTCCGGTGTATTTGCTTGAGGACAAGCAAAAAGCCAAGTCTGGGGAAACTGATATACCTCGTTTATACCGACTTATAGCTTACTAATTCATATGTTTTCTTTAGTCTTTGTTGTGTTTTTAGAGTCCTTTCAGGTACAAAATGCAAGGATACTTTGGATTCCACATGCTGAGCAGGATTGGAGCTTAACTCTGGATTTTTCCACCACGAGACAGAAGATCGATCGATCAACACGAAGATTGATCAATCACACATTTAAAGGAGAAGACTTTTCTTGATCCGTTGATCGACTTCTCATGGTTGACATGATCAACCTCAATCCACCTATATCGTGCGCATGATCCACTGCATGACCGAGCACTCTGAGATCGATCGAGCTATTAAAGAAGAAGCTACACACGATCCTTTGCACGACTTGGAGGCTTCACGATCGAGTGAAGAAGCATTGATCGATCAAGCAGCTTAAGGATCGATCGATCAATGAACCTGCAAAGTGAAAACCAGATTTCGTTATTTTTGTACCAGTTCGGTTTACTCTATATATTAGGTTAAAAACACGTTTTTAGATATTGTTTTCCAGATTAGAAAGTTATAGACGTTTTGTTGTAACCTAGAGGAGGAGATTTTGGATCTCTACACCATTGGAGAAGAACCTCTAAACCTCTATTCTTATCTATTTTCAGTTTTTAATGAATTCCTTTACAATTGCTTGCTTGCTCTTTATTTCCATGTCTGAGTAGTTAATAGTCGAGTTTAGGGTATTTAAAGGATCTTAACGTACATAAGGGTGAGGAACAAATAGGATTTTAATATGGATTCTCAGCCTAGAAACATGGTTAATGCTTAGGTTAGAGTAGCTAACTAATCTATGATCTTAGGTTTCTTATTATCCCAGAAGTTTAATAAGAACCAGAATCTTTCTAGGTAACCAATACCTTCACTACCAACGAGAGTTGATGCTAGGTATGGTTGTGGACACTTTGGAACTGTTAATACTGTGTGGTTAGATTTCTAGAACCAACGAGAGTTAGGATCCCTAGGATCTAAGCATAGTGGCTATCGGTACGAGAGTAGCTTAGTCAATCATTATTTCTGAGTCAAGAACGGAATTGAACCTACCTGAATAGATTCCTCATTCTAACCCTTGATTTCCTTATGAATTCCCTAAGCTTGATGCCTTTAGTTATTGTTTTACATCATATTTCTTAGTTACAATCGATTCCAATCAAAATATCCATCGTCTTAGCTCTAGTTAAATAATACAATCGTTAGTGTGATAATTAGTCTTCGCGGGTTCTATCCCTAAATAATATTTCGTTTGCTGTGCACTTGCAGTAGATATAGGGTTTAAACTCGTAGTATCAAGTCTTGTACCAGAAAAGATGGTACGCCAGTTAATAACATTGCCGCAGAGAAAATTGTAAGTTGTACAGTTGATAAATAATGAGTTTCGTGGCTGTTTTATGTTACATAGTTCACTCTTATTTTGTATTTTTTGTTTTGCAAAAAAAGCAGCAGAGTTGGTTGCTATGGGTGCTATGTCAACTGAAACTAAACCTGAAGAAGATGCACTTAGCCAACTTTTAGGATCGGATAATCCTGGTAGACTGAGAGCAATGGGTAGATTTATGAGTAAGCCCAAGCTAGCATGTTTTCAAGTGAAGCAGACGTGTTTGGCTGACATGGAAAAGAAGCAAGTTCGTTTACAGCAAACAGTAAATAAGTTGCAAGCTGAACTTGGTAGACTGAAGAAAGAGGTCACACATACTACTCTTTACCTTTTTTTGTTCAGCTATGTTATAACTCTATATTTGACATTTTTTTTGTCCTGTTACAGAAACAAGAACCTGAAGTAAGAGAAAACTCAGCTCCAAGAGTAAGTAAATTTATAGTTCAGAATAGTTATTCATTCTAATATAACTTCTGACATATTTCCTTCTCAACATACTATAGAGTGTAAACAAACAAGCACAACCTAAGTGTGTACTGATTGATTGGGATGGCTCTGATGAACACATTTCAGAGGGGCACATAATCCATTCTTCTCTGGAAGACTTAATCAACGGCGGTCTCTTAGGACCTACAGATGTAAAAGTTTTGGTTGATACTGTCTTCAAACAAGAAGCATTTCTTAGGAGACCTACTCTCAACATGTGTAGAGCTAAGGATGATGTTGGAGAAATGATTGCATGGTCTATCAATCACTATGTTGTTCTAGAACAATTGGTACAACCAGAAGACATTGCCCATACGGTGAAGTTTAATTTTCCCAATTTTATCCAACAATAATCACTTAGTCTTCATGGGAAAAATAGTATTAGATCAAATTAATTAGTAAATAGAATTATAAGTTGTTTCTGGAAATGTTTAACAGGGCTCAAATTCATTGAACAAATGCAAACTACTAGATTGTCATTCAAAACATGATGTGGTTGTTGCTGAAGGCCGTTGGCATACAACTGAAGAAGAAGCATTGGTGAATGGAGTTGCACTAGGACCAAATGCATTTAAAGTATTTGTGGGTGAAATAATTTAACCTAGATCATTTATATGGCCGCCTATGAAGGGTATCACATACCTAGAGGACTGCTTTAAGTCGTATGTATCATGGCATGCCGCAAAAGTTGTCTTACAAGATACAACAAGTGCAAGAGGTCATAAATCTCCAGTTGATATTGCTCAAGGTACAGGTGGAAAAGGTGCACCAAAAGGTTCTACTTCTCCTACTAAGAAGTTTGTAGCCTCAAAAGGTCCAAATGCTTAAGGAAAAGGTACTACATCCCCTTCTGGGAAGTCTCTAGCCTCAATAGGTCAAAAAGCTGTAGCAAAAGGTTCTATATCTTCTACTGAGAAGTCTCTAGCATACAAAGGTCCAAAGGCTTCAGGAAAAGGTTCTGTGTCTCGTGTTGAGAAGCCTCCAGACACAAAAGGTACTCAGGGGTCCCCTCTTCGAAGATCTCAGGTAATTTTTAATGAACTTGATTCTGGTATTTGTGAATGAAGTTGTTTTTGGTACTTGTTTGTGTTAAGGTAATGATGTTGCTTCTGGTTTATAATGTTTCCATGGCAGCGTAAGAACAATTCCAATGCAGTGTTCAAGGAAAATCAAAAAATCAAGTTACTGGATATTGCAAATGGAAAGCGGATTGTCGCTCAGGCACGGTGGATTTCAAATGACCTAGACCAAAATATACACTGTGTTCGATTGGGAGAGAATGGAGTTAAAGTTCAGGTACATGTAGTGGACATACCTGATGTAGTAGTTTGGAAGCCATCTAATGCAATCGAGTGTAGGGACGACGCACTAGGGACATATATTGCTTGGCCAGAGGATAAAGTTGTCGTGGCTTGAGTTCACCAAACTAAGGTTAGTGTTATGATAAGTGCATGAAACCTTGGTTTTAAAATTTGCTCTTGTATAGGAAACTGATGTATATAATGGTGATTGTTGCAGGGAATGAAGAAAACGTGGTTTAGATTAGCTAGTTTTACTTAGTTAAAAGCTCAGCTAACTAGTGTAGTATAGTACTATGGATTGTCTAGTGTAGTACTATGGATTCAGACCTGACTTTTGGATTGAGAATTAGTCTACTTATGTGTACTCTTGTGGATTGAGATTATGTGTGTTGTATTGGAAGGATTTAGACATATGTTATGAATGATCTTTATTTCTATTAAAACAGGTTATTGCAATTAAAACTGGTGTCTTAAGTAACCAAGCGAATGTGCTATTAGTTATCAGGATACCACATATCAGGACAAAACGATCAATTACTAACCAGAAAAGCGCTATAACTTAACAGGGGCACATATTATAGCAAAAAAAATGCTATTGCCTTTATCCATGCCACGTAAATTTTACTAAATAGTGTGTTACTAGAATTTAAAACGCTATATTAAACTTATTATAGCGAGAATTTTGAGTCTTTGAAAAGAAAAATAGATGATTCGAAACAATGAAATATAGCATCTAGATATTGCCATTGTATTAGTAGGGACAATAATTCGCGAAACGTGCTATTGTATAGGTCGTACCTACCATAGCTGCTGATGTCACGGCACGACTGAAAATGCTATCAATGACATAAAAAAGCATTTTTTTGTGCCAATAATATGCATATTTGTTGTAGTGGGTTTAGCAGGACTCAGTTAGAGGATGCAATTAGTATCTAATTGTAAGCAAGGACGAGACTTAGATATCTACCTCGAGGGCCCAAGTCGATTTACATGGTCGAGATGGGGATGAGAAGGAGTCAGCCTTCACCAGATTACCAGCTTGAGGTCCCAACTCGATGTACATGGTCGAGCTAGGCAGCAGAAGGAGTCAATCTTCTCCAGAGTAGCCAGATCAACATCACAACTCAACTACATGGTCAAGCTGGGTATCAAAAGAGCTATTTTTTCCGCACCAAGACCCGAATTGACCTTATATCTCGACGTAGAGGTTGAGTTAATCACCATTTTACACAACTCGATTTCGTAGCTTGGCCACCATGGTTGAGTTGAAGACCTGACACCTAATTTCCCCAGTTCGACCAACCAAATCGATGTAGAAGGTAGAGCTGGACACCTCCAAAGATTTCTGTTGACATTTTTATTTTGACTATTTTTTGGGTTATGTAAAGGAGATTATAAACACCCCTCTTATGGTTGATAACCCTTTGTCCATGTTTTATTGCTTTTTTTTGTAAAAGAACAGTTGGGTTATTTTCTCTTTTGTATTTTCATATCTAAACCTCTTTATATCTTCTTTCTAATCTTTTTTATTTCTCGTTTATCTTTCTCAATATGTAGGTTAATCTATCTCATGGGTTTTTAATGTTCTAAGATCTTTGAGTATATTATTTTGGGTTCTTAAAGGAATGTGTTAGATTAATATGGATATTAGGTTTTCTAGGTTGTTTAAGGTTAGATTAGTTTAGATCTCTTTTATTTTTATGTTATTAATGTTTATTTTGATTCAAATCATTTGAAATATGATCTTAGACATTTCATCACCCAGAAAGTGTTTGATGAAATGTCTCATTGAACCATCTTAGAGATTTGTATTCCTAATTCAAGAGATTAATTATTAAGAATGTTTATTGGCTAGAGTGAGATGTTTCTTAATGCCTGATAGATTTTTAAACGCCTATAATAATAGGGTCTATTGATAGCCCTCTAAGATTGTTTGTCATGAAAGTGGATTCTATCGTTTGTGAAATTGTTGCCTAGCGATCATCTCTGTGTGAGTTTTGTTAAGTAGCTTAGTAGACCTAAGTGTACTACTGATCCATTATTCCCACTCCTCAAGGGTCCTACTTCTGATTAATTGTTCTTACTATGTTTTCTGTATATTAATTTGTTTTCTGTCTATTACTCTATTTTTTGCAATTTACTAGATTCTTCTGATAGTCTTTCTGAATGTACTTCTGTTTGGTTTATTGTTATTTCTTTCAGCGTTAGTTTGTTTCTTTGATCATTTATGTTCATAGAAAAATCACCACATCTGATTGGTTTGAATTAGATAGGTCTGATCATATTTTAACTGCTAATAGTTACACCATATTGGGTTGACATCTTATGTACTGCAATGACATGATAATGCATAGGGGTATGATCAAGAGTTGTCTTATCTTCATGGTCCAGAGCAACAAGTTCAATGGCTTACAAATGGAGGACCCCCTTGACCACTCATCATGGTTTCAGCAATGAGACACTCCTTAGCACTCTAAACAAAGGAGTCATTCTTAAAATCCACATGCTACTTGACACAGCCAGTAATGGCAACTTTTTGAACAAAGATATGGATAAAGGTTGGGAGTTAGAGGAGAATCTTTCCCAATCAAATGGGATAATGGTGAAGACTATGATCAGAACTTGAGAAGTGGTGCAGATTCAAAAGCTGCGGTTAAAAATGAGATCAAGGCACTGAATTAAATATTGGACAAGCTACTCTTGGGATAACAGAAACATGTTCATTTAGTGTGTGAGGATTAGCAAGTGCCATATGAGGAGGAAGATCAAGTTGAAGAGCTTAGTTTTGTGCAGAATCATGGTGGCTTCAACAAAGGTTATAACAACTAGAAGCAGAACCCAAACTTGTCTTATAGGAGCAACAATGTTACTAATCCGCAGGATCAGGTGTACCCTCCTCAGTCGTAACAAGTACAACACTAAGCCTATATGCCCAAGCAACAATATCACGAGAGCTTTCAGCCAGGTTCAATCATACCATCCGGATATATGCCTCCACAACAACTGCATCCTACAGCTCCAACTCCGGATATAATTGGTATTTTGCAGCAACTTCTACAAGGACAAGCATGTAGGCTAAGGAATTAACCAAGATGCAGGCTGAGTTGAATGCCAAGACCGATAGGTCCTATAATGACTTCAATTCCAAATTTTAGACCTTGAATGCCAAGATTAAGTACATGGAGAGTCATCAAGTGTCTTCTTATGTGAAGACTACTTGGCAACTTCCTGGAATAATAATTCAAAATCGAATGAATACACGACCCAATCCATCACTTTGAGGAGTGGAAAAGAGCTATCTCCAAGTGCAGGAAATGCTAAAGTCATTGGAGATAGTATAGTTCAGGATGGCAAGGAGTACTAGAAACATGATCAGCTCAAGAATTCCATTACAGATGCACAATACGAAGTTGTGTTGGGTCTTTTCCAGTACCAAAACATGTTGGTTATCTTTTTTCAACCTAATCAACTCCAAAACGTTAGGACCCCTTAAAGGTTCTAACTAGGGAGCACGCTTATTCCAAAAACGTATTGTTCAAAGGAAAAAGAGCCACGCTTCACTCCCCCAATATACAAGCCTCCACTGCCTTTTCCTGAGTGATTCAAAAATAAGTTAGTTGAGAAGTATAGGGCTCAACTTGATAAACAGATGAAGGTGACTAAGTTGAAGATTCCTTTGATTGATGCTTTCATGCTTGTGCAAAACTACCAGAAATTTCTAAAAGATGCAATGGTTGAGAGATTTAAAGAGATTAAGGGTATGACGATAGAAACCAAGGAGTGTAGTGTCATCACATAGAGGAAACTAGTCCAAGATATGGCATGAAGCTCTTTCTCTGCAACTTTCTTTGTGATTTTGGAGCTTCAATCAGCCTAATACCATTTTCTGTTGCTAAGAGACTAGGTTTCAACAACTGCAAGTCTTGCAAAATGTTCTTGATTCTAGCTGACAGGTCTGTTTGATTACCTTATGGTTTGTTAGAGAATATACCTATTAAGATATGGACTGTAGAGGTGCCTACAGATTTTGTGGTGCTGGATATAGATGAGGAGCCAAAGGATCCACTACTTCTTGTTATACCACTCTTAGCCTCAGCTAAAGGAATAATAAATATTAAGAATGGTACAATTGAGCTGAACCTTGGGAAAGACCTCAAAGTAAAGTTTGACATCAATAATGCAAAAAGAAAGCCAACTATAGAGGGACAATGCTTCTCAGTTGAGGGATTGGATCAGCCAGATGTTAAGCCTCCTAAGACACTTACAAAGAAAGAGCTTCCTTAAGTTCTATTGGTCAAAAGTGGTAAAGCTAGGGGTCACTACAAAAATGCCCAAATGATGGATGAGGTTTTAGATGGAAGAAGCCTTGAATCTCTGTTTTCTTGCAATGAGATTGCACAACCACCTTCTAAGATATATGCAAGCCACGTGAATGGGATATTGAGCCTAACATAGTCTTCCAACCCAATGGAATTGTTGAAGAACTTAGAGAGTACAAAGTGAAGAGCAACAAGCAACCCAAACCATTTCGCCAAGGTTAAGCAACTTCTCTTCCTAGGAAAGCCTAAGTTAGAATGCCTAGGACCTTTCAGTATTAAAGAGGTTATGCCTTGTGGAGCCATCACTTTGGTTAGCAAGAAAGGGAAGGATCTTTAGATGAATGAGCATAAGGTTAAGCTCTACATAGTTGCTACAACCACTTCAGAGGGGACCTCAGTCCCTTTTTCTTAACCACCCCAAGTCTAATGGGTGTGAGAACTCAAGCTTAGTGACCTCAAACAAGCTCACTTGGGAGGAAGGCCATGGTATCCTTGTATATAGTGCTTTAAGTTTTATTTTTTTAAGTTTAACATGTCGCATGAACAGAGTGTGAACACGACTTGAGCAGAAAACTTGATGAATACACAGCTTGACTTCTGACATCAAATTGACATAACTAGTTAAGAACGTTGAGCTCGTTTCACGCCAAGACACTTAGGATTGAGTCTAGTTGCATTTCATTTAGGACTGATGCATTTGCACTCGTGCTTTTGGGATTGTCTTGCTAAGGATAAGCAATCTTGTTAGGTTGATAGCTAGTGATCATTTTGAGCATTTTGACTTGCGGGTTTTCCTTTTAGAAAGCTAATGGGTATATCGTTCACCTAAGAAACCTATGCTTGTGTTGTATCTTGAAAGAGCCTGATTTGATTCCTTCTAATTGAACTTAAATTTCTGACTTAAGACCTTGGGATGCATTTAACGTTTTCCTTCATTGAGATTAACTTTGCAAACCAAGTAATGAACCTTTCTTACAATTGAGCTCATTCATTGATGCCTTTAGGCGAATGGAGGGTGTGCATAAACCCATACATCTTTGTGTCTCATTGAGAGAGCGGAGAAGAGGGCATGAAGCAGCCGTCTCATGGTTCTGGATCCTTTAATAGACATGCAACAAACCTTTGACGATTGTGGAACCTCACAAAAATATGGGATGTGAAAAAGCAGAATTAAAACAAGAAAACATAATGTCTTTAAATGAAAAAGTCATGTTGAATTCTAGGAAGTTGAATCACATGTTCTTTGATTGATAGTCGATATTATTTGGCTTTCATTTCTAGCTCTTTCTTCTCATCTCTTTCTGCTTTTTAAGATTATGTCGTTTATTTAATTTTCTAGGTTTAAGTAATTTTACATGAAATCTAAGTAGTTGTTCTAGGGTTCTTGAGGAAATGGGTTAGATTAGTGTGGATCTTAGGTTTTCTAGGTTGCTTACTGATATAATAGTTCAGATCTCGTTTTATTTGGTGATCTTAATGCTTGTTTCATCTTGAGAGATATATGAGTTTAGGCATTTCAGCACCCGCAAGGTGTTTGATGAAATGCTTGGCTGAACCATTTTCAGAAATATCATGCCTAACTTGAGAAATTGATAGTTTAGGGTGTTAATTGACTTTAGCAAGTTGTTTCTTTATGGCTGCTTGAGAATAAATCACTAATGAGAGTTAGGTCAGGTTGTAGTTCAGCTGAATTTGTTTGGTATGAGAATATATTCAATTACTTGTGAATTTGTTGTTTAGAGATAACCTCTTATGAGTTTGTTAGGGAACCTAGTAGATTTAAGTGAACCGCATATCCATTATACCAAATCCTCAACGCCCTTTCATTCTCATATTGCTCTTTGCTTGTTCTATTTAATTGCTAAAATTGCTAGTCATTTTGCTATATTTAGTTTCTTGTCTTGATTCCTTATGTTTTGCATTTCTGTTATGTCATTTAGGCTTTTAGATAATCACTACAATCATTTGGTTCGAATTAGACTGATTTGATTGCTAACATTCACACTAATTTAGACTGACACCTATTGTGCTGCAATGACCATGATAGTACACTAGGAATTGAGCAGTAATATCCTACTATAATATGGTCACTAGTGTTGAAGGATGCACAAATCACAAGGATCCGGTCCCTGAGGATTGTATGCGAGTAAAGGGACCAAGATTCCAAGTGAGTCCAAACCCGCGAGAGCCCAAACCATGTGACGCGCTGAACTCTACAAAGTCAGAGATCTTATCTCTTTCTGAGTGTAAAGAAGGAATCCGGGAAGCACAATCCATTCAACATCACTCCAACTACTAATCCCAAGAGATTCATATGAATTGGTGAGGTAGGAGTTAACTTTTGGTCTTGTCTGCATGGAAGCAAGAAACAAATAGAAGATCACAGACAAGGCAGAAGCTGAGGATACCTAGACCTTTTGGTTCTTTCACACTGGGAGGGATCTAGTACAGCGTGGCACCAGAGTTGACCCAAGAACAAGCATGCCTTGCCTATCTAATGTTCCTTCATTTTTATTTTTGTTATTTAATACTTGGTAAAGCCCTTTCGACCAATTTAATTGGTTGTTTAAATAGGGCCCATTAGTGATCTAATTTTTGGGTTAAAATTCATTAACTATGTGGTTAATTAACTAACATAGATTTTAGGCCACAATTATTGAATAATCGTAATGCATATTTTAGAAGACTACTCGTAAGGCCAATCATGATTTGGAAAGTCTAATTCACTTAAGGATTTTGTTTTTTGATTTAATAAGGCATGTGACCCACTATTGTAATTAAAGTTTCCACCAGAATTCCATATATATTTGCTTTTTTGCTTGTCAATAAAATCAGAGAAATTAAAAAAGAAAACCCTAACCCAAGTTGTCATTGAGCCTACCTCCACTTATGGAGACCGAGCAAGCATAAACCTTGAGATTTGCTCCTTGGTAGACGGTCCCTACATAGCTCCACATATCTACAGATTGAGCTTACTACTTTAACACACTTTGATACATAGTCACAATAACAAGGATGTATACATTCCCTTGCGATGAAGGGAAATGTCCCATAAATTTGATTTCCCATACGTCAAAAACTTCTACTTGTAAGATGAAGTTTTGAGTTATCTCATGTTGACTTCCAATATTTTCCTTAACATTGGCACTCATCTCACCTGGGAATGAATTCAATAGCTTCCTTAAGAATACTCGGCCACCAAGACCCAGCTTGAAGAATGCTAGTGACTATCTTGAAAGTAGCAAGGTGTCCTCCATAGTTGTGGCGATGGAGAAAATATCTTGGACTTCTTCTGAAACACATCAGCAGAAAATTTGATCCTTCTCTTGCTTGTACGGGTATGGTTCATCCTAATACTACCTTACCACTTATTTGTACAATTTCTTCTTCTCATATCCTTTAAGGTATATCATCTTTATCCCACAAGTGAAATAATTTACAAAGTTAACGTGCCAAGGATCCTTCTCCTTTGACTTCTCTACCGCACATACCTCTTCCATTATATCATTTCTCTTGAATACCGCTGTAAGAAACATTACTTGTTCTTCCAGAAGTGATTTATCAATGGGAAGACCACACTTAATTCGCAACCTAGATAAATGATTTGCAACTTCATTCTCGAATCCTCTTTTATCAATGATTTACACGTTAAACTGGAAGTATCAAAATCCATCTCAAAAACCGTGGTTTAGGATACTTCTTCTTCATTATGTACCTCAAGGCAGCAAGCTCGGTATGCACAATAACCTTAGCCCCCATAAGATAGGACCTAAACTTCTCAAACGTAAACAACATGACAATGAACTCTTTCTCAGTTGTGCCATACTTAATTAGTGCATTAGCTAGTGTTCGACTAGCATAGTTGATCATATGAATATGTTTACACTTCTGTTGTCCCAAGACTACCCCAAGTGCGTAGTCACTAGCATCATACATAATCTTAAAAGTTAACTCTTAATCCGCAGGTTGGACAATAGCATCACTAACCAAAGCTTCTTTAGTTCTTAAGAAAGCTTCATGGAAATCCAATTCAAATTAAAACTTGATATCCTTGCACAAGAGTCGAGTTAAGGCTCCAGTCATCTTTGAGAAATTCTTTATGAAATGTCGGTAAAACCAGCATAAACCGAAAAAGCTTATAATAACTCAGACTGTGGTTGGTGGACTAAGCTTTTCATGACCTCAATATTTGCTTTATCAACCTCAATGCCATCCTTTGAAATCTGATGTCGAGGAATAATACCATCATTGACCATGAAATAGCATTTCTCTCAATTAAGAAGAGGTTTGTATCTTCACATCTCTGCAAAACTCTGCACAAGTTAGAAATACAAGAGGCAAAAGAGGATCATTTAATCTTCTTCTAAACCTTAAGAATACTTTTTTTGGTTGTGCAAACCAAAGACTCCTTTCCCATCCCGGGAAGAGGGAAATAAAACCTTGTGGAAGCCCTGCCCGAAATAAGCACCAATTGCTATCGCCCAATTGTTATTATAGTTGGATTTTGGAAAAACACCATAATTATGGGAATGTACATGTGGTAGAAAATTACCGAGAAATCATCTATAAAAAACTTCCATCACGTATTCCACTATGTCCAAAAAGATAGCTAACATGCACGTTTGAAAAATGACTGCCGCATTATACAATCTAAATGACATCCTTCGATAAGAAAAGGTATTGCAAGGAAATTCATATGTGTTATTGATCTGCAAGGGATCGTGTTTATGAATTTGTATTTTAAGAACTTGGCCTACCTAATACTTCCAAATCTTAAATTTACATAGCTAAATAACGTTTCTACATCATATTATCCATTTAAGAGTGACTATTCGTATTTTCAAGATAAAATCATTATACATATTATCGAAATCGCTCCACATGAACTTCTTAAAACATATTACACATTTCGTTTTAAATTCATAAAATTTTTGTGTCTTGCTATTAGGTACTTCTGTATTTTGATACTGCTCATGCCCAACTTGATTGCAATTCTGATCATAATCTGTGTTATGCTAAGCATGCAGTGCATTATTGACCATTCTTACATACGTATCTTCTACATGACAAACTTCTTATTGATTATCCTTTCTTTTGTGATTTGTATCCACATTCAGATCTTTCCCATACATGTACCAAACATAATAGTATGGTATAAATCCTCGACTAAATAGATGGTTTGAAATTTTTCATCGTGGTAAGATTTTATTATTTTGGTATGAAATACAGGGACAATAAAATTTACCCCAATTAATGAGTGCTAGCGGTGATTACTTAAAAAATTCATGAACTCGTCAATTCCAGTTTAAATTCTGCCAAGATGTTTATTGTTTCACATGTGAGTCGGAGACTGACTGTTATCTTGTAGTGTTTGGCAAATGAAAATCAGATTACGAATTTGAGAAAAGAAAGAGAATCTTTGTTACCCTTTAGATCCCTGTGATCATTTTCCTTTATCCTTTAGGTTTGCCGTTGGTGGTGGATATGATCATCTTTATTATTTGGTGGTGGAAACTTTATCCAAGTATGATGCTAGCTCAACCGGTTTCTTTATCACTTGAGGGAGAACTTTATCCAAGTGTGCCAATCTGATTTTTCTATTTATCTACCTTGTGACTACTGTTCGTTTTACTCCTTTATAACTACATCAGACATAAAGTGGTAGGAACAGCGTATATTAATGAATAGCCCAATAAGGGAGAATCTAGTAAAAAGAAATAAGGCCGATGAACTGGCCCAAAGTTAACAGAACGGACATGTGTGAGCAGGCTCGTCATCAAAAGAAAAAGTACCTTTCAGGAAATAAGAATCAGCACGAAGATTGATTGATGCAATAAAGGAGACGAAGACACCACCTAATACGGCGATGATAGGCAAAATCAGAAAACTCTCCAGAAATCTGGAGGAAGACATTTATAAAGACAAGAGTCATGAATTAGAGCGCTGAATTATCACCTACAATCACAAAGAGAACAAGTTAGCCTAAGTTCGAGAGCGAGAGAAATAATTTTGGTTCTAAGCATATACTTATACATAATTCTTTGTATTTATCTGTTTAATCCAATAAAAGTTTTTTGATTTTGAATATTTTGTTTACGCATAAAATATTTGGCGCCCACCAAGGGGCTGAAACAAGTTTTCTATCAAAATCATTGTCAATCTAATATAAGCCAACAAGTCGCACTCGCCGCAGAATGCAGAGTACCGGCTGCAAGCGCAACCAACAACGGAGTCAACCTGAACGAGATGGCAGAACTGGTTAACAAAGAACACGCAGCCGGAAACAATATCCAAGATCCACCGCCCAACGAACTATCCCTGCAGCAAAACCGCACTACCGCAGACTTTGGGACACGATTGGTCAGTTGTCTGAACAAGCCAAGCAAAACATATAAAGAGGCAAGGACCTCACCAAAAAATTGGAGAGACATAAGAAAACGCACTAGGAACAGATGGAGTAAATAAGACGCGCTAATTAGGAGATGAGACGCATCCTTTTGGGGTGGGCACCTGTCCCATCAGATGAGGAAAACCAAGAATCATATGAAGAACCCAGAGAAGAGCACTATGGGAGTTAAGAGTTAGAGGAAAGGGTCGAAAGGACACCCCTGCCCAAAGTCGATAAGCTAACAAGGCTACTGTGCATGGTACACAAATATCAGGAAAACTGCCAAGCCATGAAAACGCGGATACACAAGGTGTCAACATCTTCACCGAAATTGAACTGCGTGATCAAGTAGACTAGAAATCAGCAGAAAAGGTAAAGTTTTCCCAGTACTTTGAAGATTTAGACCCGGCAGCGTTCCTAAAGTTGTTTCTCTTAGTAGCTAACATGGCGTACCTCCGGCAGGAAGGACGAGACCCTGGTCTCTGTAGATTGGTTTTCAGTCCTCAAAACAACTTCGATAGATGGATTCAAGGAGCTAGAAGAGTCTCTCCTCTAACAATACTCGATCTTCATCGAGCATCGTGATGCGTATCAGGTTTTAACCCTAAGCTATATACTGCAAGTGCACAGCAAATCCGGTAGTAATCTAGGGATTGTATCGACAAGGACCAAGTTATCACACTATCAACTCTGAAACCAAATTAGAGCTAAGACAATAGAAAGTTGTTGGTAAACTAAATCCATAACAGAATTAATGATTAACAATAAATGATTAAAACACCAAGCTTAGGAAATTCTTCAAAAAACAAGGAATTCAAACCAAGAAACTATTCAGGTAACATTCATTCAACAATCTCGATGACATAAATTTATAACCAACCCACTCTCGTGGTATCAATCACTATATCTAGCAACCTAGTGGTCCTAACTCTCGTTGGTACCAGGAAACTAATGTGCATTATCGATCTGGTCTGATAAGTCCACAATCAACCTTAACATCAGCTATCGCGGTTAAGGATTGATAGCTCACCTAAAGAGGATCCAATTTCCTAACAAGATTTTGGAGTGTTAGATAATCTAAACATATAGATTAGTTAGCTACTCTTATATACACAATACTTCGTATTCAGATCATTGCATGTCAATCGCATAGTAAACCCTACAATACTTACCTGTCAGAATCGAGACCACCTTTTACTTCCCCCAGACTTAGCTTCTTGCCAATTAGAATCCACAATCAACATCAGAATACCCAAATGCACCATACCGACTCTCTAAAGTATATAAGTGCACTCTCATCAAGGAAGAATCGATCAATGGACACATGGACTCATCATCAGCCTTTATCTGAACACAAGACTATCTTCCTATGGTTCCTTTCCTCTCATTCTGTTTATTTGCAGCTGATTTCTCCCTACTTACCTAGGGTATCATTTTATTTTTTTATTGACTGCTCAGCCAATTTCTCCCTACTTACCTAGGGTATCATTTTATTTTTTTTATTGGCTGTCCAACCACATATCTTCCTACTTACCAAGGGAATCATTTTTTTAACTGGTTGGTTCTTTAGCAACTCAAAGAATGAAAGCAAAAGTGGCTTCATTAGAACGAAATTTTTTTGATCCTTGGCCAATTTTGTATTGCTTCAACTTTTTTATATAGTTACTTCAGAATCTTAAAACATTCGAATATCAAAAATAGGGGAACCATACTCACACAGATAAGTCTTTCATGACTGAAGAGAGGAATCTGGTCCAATGTATACCAAGCCCCTTGACAAGAAAATTAAATCAAGATAAGGTTGAAATTGGCATTGATTCTTCGAGTACCTGAGAATTTATTTGTGTCATTGAGAAGATATTTTGTCTCTAGGTTTTCCGAGAGTCAATCGATTCCTGACAAACAAACATGGATGGTACTTAGTTCATGTTATGCAACAATCCTCAAAAATCATAGTTCTAAACAATCGGTTTATAGACATCAAAAAGTCAACAAGTAATCAAAAAGTTCATAAGTAACAACAAACATCCTCCCCCAGACTTATTTCACACCGTCCCGTGTAAGAACAAGATTTGAAAGAGAATGTTTCTCATAAAAGGAACAAAAAAATAAGATGTATCAAAGGAAAGGAAGAAAAATGGAGAACTTGTACCCATGATCAATCTATCTCCACCTGTGAGCGATCGATCCGAGTGTGAGCGAGTTGTAGATCTATCAAGGGTCGATCAAAAAATCAAGCATGAAGCCTAGTCCCGCTGATCGATCGATCCAATTATCACGGTCGATCGCATGGTCACACGCACACCTATCTTCATCCATGATCGATCGATCATGTGTCTGATCGATCGATCGCTTCCTGATTTCCTGAAACAAAACAACAAAAATAGGAACCAAATGATGCAATATAAAAACTGAAAACTTACTAGTAGGTTGCCTCCCACTCAGCGCTTGTTTAAAGTCATTACCTTGACTTGAAGTCCCTTAGTTCAATGGAAGAACATTCAAAGGTATGGAAGTTTCATTGGTAATGTCCATATCGGCAAAGTAATGCTTCAAACGTTGGCCATTTACAACAAACTCTCCTCCCTTTCTGTTGAACAATACTACAGCTCCATATGGACGTACTTCCGTGATGGTGAAAGGTCCTGACCACCTTGACCTAAGTTTTCCAGGAAATAGTTTCAAACAAGAGTTAAACAAAAGTAAAATCATTAGGAGCAAAATGTTTATTAAGGATATGTTTGTCATGTGCTGCCTTAGTCTTTTCTTTGTAGATCATCGTGTTATCATAGGCTAAGTGTCTGATCTCTTCCAACTCATTTAACTGCAAGGTCCTTCGTTCGGCTGCCAGCTTGATATCATAGTTCAAATGTTTGATAGCCAAATTTGCCTTGTACTTGAGCTCAACTGGAAGGTGACAAGACAACCCATAGACCAGATGGAATGGGGTTGTGCCCAATGGAGTCTTGTAAGCTGTCTTCTATGCCCAAAGAGCTTCATCGAGTTTTGAAGAACAATCCTTCCTTGTTGAACAAACAGTTTTTTGCAATATGCTCTTGATTTCTCAGTTCGAAACTTCAACCTATCCACTTGTCTGAGGATGATATGGTGTAGCTACTTTATAGAACCACATACTTCTTTAGAAGACCGTTGAAGGTCTTGTTAATGAAGTGAGAACCAGCATCACTGATGACAACTCGTGGAACACAAAACTGAGGGAAAATAATGTGTTTAAACATCTTCAATACAACTTTAGCATCATTCGTTGGCTGGCCAGCGCCTCTACCCCCTTGGAAACATAATCAAATGCTATAAGTATGTATTGATTCCCTGAAGAATTAGGAAAAGGTTTCATGAAATCAACTCCCTAAACATCAAAGACTTCAACTTCGAGTATGAAGTTTTGAGGCATCTCATTCCTCTTGCTAATGTTCCCTTGCCTTTGACATGAATCACACTTAGAGATAAAAGCATGAGCATCCTTGAACATAGTCGGCCACCAAAAACCAGCCTGTAGGATCTTCGAAACTGTCTTGAAGGTTGCAAAGTGTCCGGCATAAGAAGAACCATGACAATGAAACAAGATCCCTGAAATATCATCCTCGGATACACACCATCGAAAAATCCAATCAGCACACTGTTCGTAAAGATAAGGTGCATCTCAATAGTAGTGTCTGATGTCACAAAGAAACTTCTTTTTCCTATAACCGTGAAACTCTAGAGGCTCAACTTCTGCAGCCAAATAGTTAGCAATCTCAGCAAACCATGGTGTTCCTAGAACTCGCAGAATCCTAGAAGAGTGACGAGCTCGTCTCGATGTGGTGTGAATAGAGTAGACTTGTTCTTCTTGCAAACAATCATCCAAAGGTACAGTGTCATCCACTCGAAGCCTTGACAAGTGATCAGCTACTCAATTCTCTATGCCTTGTTTGTCTCGGATCTCAAGATCGAACTCTTGAAGGAGAAGAAGTCTTCGTTTAGCATTCTTTTTGGAGAGTAGATACTTCAATCTTGCATGATCTATGTGAACAATCACCTTAGAACCAACTAGATATGATCTGAACTTTTAGAATGCAAAGACAATAGCTAACAATTCCTTCTTAGTTGTAGCATACTTCCTTTGAGCATCATCTAAAGTTCGACTAGCATAGTAAATCACATGCAGTTTCTTGTCTTTTCTCTGCCCCAAAATAGCACCAACTGCATAGTCACTTGCATCACACATTATCTCAAAAGGCAAGTACCAAACTGGTGGCTGCACAATTGGTGCCCTCATTAAAGCTCCTTTCAATGTGAGGAAAGCTTCTTCACATTCCTTAGTGAAATCGTACTTGACATCCTTACAAAGCAATTGTGTCAAAGGTCTGGCCAGCTTTGAGAAATCTTTAATGAACCGTCTATAGAACCCGGCATGGCCTAGAAAACTCCTCACATCCTTCACCGCAGTTGGCGTTTTCAGGCTGGTCATGATCTTGATCTTGGCTTTGTCAACCTCAATACCATTCCCAGATATCTTGTGTCCTAAAACAATCCCTTATCTAACCATGAAGTGGCACTTCTCCCAATTTAGCACAAGGTGTTTCTTCACATCGTTGAAGTACCTTGCAAAGATAAAAAGACAACCAGGAAAAGAAGAACCATATATAGAGAAATCATCCATAAACACTTCCATAGTATCATCAATCATGTCAGTAAAAATAGAACTCATGCATCTCTGAAAAGCTGCTGGTGCATTACACAAACCAAAAGGCATTCTGTGATAAGTAAAAGTGCCATAGGGACATGTTAATGTGGTCTTCTCTTGATCGTCTGGATGAATGGGAATCTGAAAGAAACCTGAATAACCATCTAGAAAACAGTAGTAAGAGTGATTTTCCAATCTTTCAAGCATTTGATCGATGAAGGGCATTGGAAAGTGATCCTTCTAGTTGAAGAATTCAAGTTCCTGAAACCGATACACATCCTATGTCCTATAACACTCCTAGTAGGTATCAATTCATTGTTCTCATTCTTAACTACAGTTACACCTCCTTGCTTAGGCACTACATGAACAGGGCTGGCCCAATTACTATCAGATATAGGTTACATAATTCCTGCTTCTTACAGTTTCATGATCTCTTTCTTAAAAACTTCTTTAAGGTTAGGATTCAGACGTCTTTGGTTCTCTATGGAGGACTTAGACTCATATATCAAGTGAATCCTATGCATACACAGCTTAGGGGAGATTCCAGGAATATCATCTAAAGAATAGCCTATTGCTCTATGATACTTACAAAGTTTGAAGAAAAGTAAGGCAGTTTCAGCATTGTTCAACTTAGCATTGATAATCACAGGGTAAGTTGAGTTTGGACCTTAGAAGCTTTGATTTTGCTCCAAGGATTGTCCAAAGGTGATGTGATCAATGGCTTAGGTGCTTCTAAAGCCAAGTAAGGAACCATCCTCTCAACTGACTTGCTTGAATCCAACATCTTGGCATAACTGGTTGCTTCTTCATTGAGGAAACCATACTCAGATTCTTTCCTTGTGAGTACTACATCAAGAGGATCCTCGGTTAGGATCTCAGCAATAATTTGTTCTGCAATTTCCTCAGTAGTATCGACTATGAAAGTCATCCCATTAAGCATAGGCTTCTTAAGCATTCTGTCCATCTCAAATCACATAACCATATCGCCTAAACGAAGATCGATTCTACCATTCTTCACATCGATCATACCACCTACAGTTCTGAGAAATGGCCTGCCCAGAATCAAAGGATCCTTAGGATCTTCATCTAGCTTGAGAACAACAATGTCTGTTGGAACAAGAGCATTCCCAATCTTCACATGCAAATCTTCGAGAATACCAACCTAAAGTTTAACCGAACGATCATCAAAGATCAAAGATATCATAGTCTTTTTGAAGTCTGTATATCCTAGCCGCAGTGCTACAGAATATGGCATTAGGTTAACACTCGAGCCAAGGTCACAAAGAGACCTTGCAAACACAAGAAAACCAATCTCTATTGAAAGCACAAACCATCCCAGATCTTCTTCCTTTTTGTGCAGCTTGTTTTGAAGTACATTGCTACAGTCCTGAGTGATCATCATAACCCTTTCTTCCCCTGTGAACTTGTTTGTAACCAGCCCCTTTACATAGCTCTTTACAGAAGGTATCATCTGGAAAGCATCGACGAAAGGCAACATTCAAATGCGCAAGCATCTCTTTGCACTTAGCAACTTCCAAATTCTTTCGAGACTTCTTGGTGGAATAGGGTATGGAGGTTTTTGCATAGGTTCTCTCTAAAATCGTAGCTGCTCTGTGAGTAGGGATCACTGGATCCTGCAGAATTTGCTATGGCGAACTAGCACTCTGTTCAGCGTCGAATCGATTGATCGCTCAACCTGCAAATCAAAATCGATATTTTTCTCGTTTTCTACCTCGTCGTCTTCAACATCTATAGTCGCATCCTTCTTGGATTGCTTTCTCATAGAAGGTTCCAGGTGCTTACCAGTCCTTAATGCCAAATCATTGCATTCTTGTTGATGGAAGGTGATTCATCCATTTGTTGCATCTTAGCAATGACATAGTCATACTTCAAACTAAATTCTGTGTACAACCTATCCACCCTTGCATTTATATTAGACGTGGAGATATGATGTGCCTGTATGAGCTGCTGTAACATGGTCTTGATCTCATCCTGACCATTATCTGAAGAACTCTTTGGTGTAGAAAGTAGATTAGGCGATGAACAAAAGTTATTAGGTACCAACATTGAATCCGAACATCCTTCATCCATTTCTATTTGTAATCTCACAGTGATGCACAGACTTACTCTTTCTGACTCCACTTGCTGCAATTAACTCATCTAACTTCTCACTAATCCCGTTGATCTTCTATGACCGAGAACTCTCTGATTCATCATCGCTAAGAGGTTCCTTAACCGTGCTTAGACTATTTGAACTTGAAGTCAGCTTGTTTTTCAAAGCATAGGCGTCTTCCATTGTATTGGTCATGAAATCTCCCTTGCTTGTTGTATTCAACAATCGTCTATACTCCCAGTTTACACCTCCATAGAAGAATATCAAAAGCTGCTCATGAATAAACCCATGATGCGGACAATCTCTCTTGTATCCCTTGAAACGTTCCCAGGCATCACTAAACAATTCGCCTTCATATTGTTGGAAGTGTGAAAGCTGATTCTTGAGCTGTTGGGTTTGGGCCTTGGTGAAGAAGTGATCTAAAAAAGCATCTCTAATCTCATCCCAAGAAGTCAATGATGTTGGAGGAAGAGACTTGATCCACCTCAAACCTTTAGCTTCCAACAAGAACTTGAAGAGCTTGCACTTGGCATAGTCCTCAGGGATTCCACTTGGTGTTGTAGTGCAGCAAATTTCTTCGAAATTCTCTATGTGGTCCATCGGGTTTTCAGCTGGAAAACCATGGAAAGGAAACTGCTTAATCAATGTAATCAATTATGGGTTCAACTCATAAAGAACCCCATGTAATGGAGGTATAGAAATCGCTGATCGATTCTGGTAGTGGACATGAGGAGTATCCACTTCCCTGATAGCTCGGTGTTAAGCTTTTGCATCTCTCTCTCTTTTCAGCTCTTCTATATCTCTCATTAACCTCGCCACAATAGACTTCTGATCTTGGTCCTGTTGACCAGCCGCGACATCCTCAGGATTCTACATAAGAATCATATCCTGAAAAGCAAAACAAAGAAACAAAAACAAAAACAGACATAAATAAAAGGTGTCTTAGACTAAAACTCAATCGTGAATCGAAAGGCGAAAATATTGATTCTCGGCAGCGGTGCCAAAAACGTGATACGTATCAGGTTTTAACCCTAAGCTATCTACTGCAAATGCACAGCAAATCGAGTAGTAATCTAGGGATCGTATCCACAAGGACCAAGTTATCACACTATCAATTCTGAAACCAAATTAGAGCTAAGACAATAGAATGTTGTTGGTAAACTAAATCCAAAACAGAATTAATGATTTACAATAAATGATTAAAACACCAAGCATAGGAAATTCTTCAGGAAACAAGGAATTCAAACCAGGAAACTATTCAGGTAACATTCATTCAATAATCTCGACTGAGACATAAATTTATAACCAACCCACTCTCGTGTTATCGATAACTATATCGAGCAACCTAGTGGTCCTAACTCTCGTTGGTACCAGGAAACTAACATGCATTATCGATCAGGTCTGATAAGTCCACAATCAACCTTAACATCAGCTATCGTGGTTAAGGATTGATTGCTCACCTAAAGAGGATCCAATTTCCTAACAAGCTTTTGAAGTGTTAGGTAATCTAAACTCATAGATTAGTTAGCTACTCTAATCTAAGCCTTAAGTATATCAATTAGGCGGAGAACACATCAAGCAATTCCTATCTGTTCCTAATTCCTAAATTCCCCACAACCCTAGAAAATCATAAACGTGATTGGGCAACTACTCAGACATGGTGAAGATGAATATCATATTGCAAATTATATTGAAAAGCATAAATATAAATTTTACTGAAATAAAAGGGTTTGGAATTCTTATCCAATGGTGTAAGGATCGAAATCTCTCTCCCAAATCTCAAGTAAAGGTTATTCTCACATAATGAATCTCTCTCTAAAACATAATGGAAATTAGTCTTATATAATTCCTAAAAATGTAGGTGTAAAATAGGAAAAACTAGGTTTTTGTCCATGTCAGCTTTGCTGATCGATCGATAAAGGATTTTGATCGATCGATCAAGGAAAATTACTCTATCTTCAATAGGTGTTGGTCGATCAGTACATCCAGCGCGTCTCTTGCTGGAAAAACAAGGATCGATCGATCAAGTGTGGTGATTGATCAATCAAGACTCTGAAACTCCAAATATTGCTCTAATTCATCCTCCGCCAAGCTTTAAGGGCATAATCCGAATTTTTACCTCTTTTCCACCTGAAAAGACTCTACAAAGAAAACAAACAATCTGAAAACATGCGAATTAATGAGCTTTAAACCGATAAAAATGAGGTATATCACATCGCGTGACAGCAAAGAATCTGATGAGCATGAGGCAAGAAAAGTATGAGCCTCCTTGCCAATTATTGATCGATTCAAAGCAATGAAAGCCTTGCGCTGGACTCAGCTCTATGGCCTACATCCCAGTTCAGGGCAAACCTCATACAGAATCCAGTACCAACTTTGGATGACACACTTCATCGCTCGGTCAAATACTAAAATTGGGAGGAAATCAGGAAAGCTAGAAAAATCAAAGACGAAAAGAATGGACACCTACAAAACCCAAACGACAACCATAAATAAAAGGCTCCAAAAGGTGAAAAATGAAAACTTTCCTACTCAGTCTCCAAATCAAGAAATTACAGAAAAGGAACCTCGAAGTTACTGGGAATATGACCTGAAGCAATTTTGCGACCACCACCAGGCCAAATGGCATTCCATTTAAGAGTGCATAATTGTAAAGTATCTGAAAGATGAAGGAAAATGGCGAAAAGGAATGAGAAAGGATTGGAAAAACCGCAGAGATAGCACCAGAAGAAATAAAAAATACCCCAAGAGTCGAGCAACAATACAACAATGAAGACGGATCATTACCCACGCGACAGAAAACAAGGATCGCATTCATCCAGAAAGGCTCCCATATCTTCTGGGACTATAAATACTATCAAGATACATCAGTGCAAGAGAGATCATCCTAAAGCCAGTCAAGAGTACCATACCGACATAATATTCAGGGCGGAAGATGCATAAGGGCTGAATCCCCCCCCCCAACAATGACGCCCTGGTAATCCAATTAGATATCAGAGAATTCGCGCTAGAACGCATCCTTGTGGACACCAGAGGATGCCAAAAAGGCCCAGATAAACAACTAAGGCAAACAAGAGGGTAAATAAGATAACCATGTCGAATGATAAAAGGCCAAAATAAACTATCATGCCGAAAGACAAAAGGCCCAAATAAGCAACAAAGCTAAACATAAAAAGGCTGGATAAACAAGCCGAGAAGCTGCAAAATAGCGCATGTCAAAATATTTGATAACGAGAAGTCAAAAATGGGTTGAATCGGCATCGAGCTATTTAGCAGATAAAGATAAGCGATCGCGATCAAAAAGAAAAAACAACAAATCATGAATACATGTCAAGCAAAACAACTAAGTTCAATAAAAGGCTCATCTAGGCACTGAAATTCACAATACTACAAAAAATAGGGAACGAAGAAAAGTCCACAATGAAAACAAAAAAGATAAACTCCTAGTTGAGTTCTACGAATCAGAGAGTCAGAGCCTTCATCATAGTCTAAAGTCGAGGGCACATACCCCACTGGACTCTCTCGAGGAGGTTCCACGTCCAAATCGTGGATCTCAAGACTAGGGAGCCCAGCTGCATGAATAGAAGTGTGGGTAGCCACATGTCGCTGCCTCATGTCATCCATATCCTCCTCAGTGATATATCCACCACGACAACATATGTCGATCTCTAATTGGGACTCAACAACCGCGAGAGCCTTAGCATACTCAAGCTCTTTGACCTACGGTTCAAAGATTTTGTTGGTCTTCTCCAAGGCTCCCCAATATTACTTCACAACCTCAGGATGATTGATGAGTGTGATTTTTAACGGTTTTAGAGTACTATTTTAGGTTTTTTTGTGTCCGTCTAATTAGTTTCCCTTGCATTTAGGTCCATTTCNCAAAATGGAGCTAAAATATCGGAACAAGCTGCTAAGGAAAAGAAGTTGCTCAACACTCGGATCGCTACCTCACAGTTCGCTGGCGAGGATCGCTCGGTTTGCTGACAAAAGGAAAGCCTCGGTCACCCGCCTCAACCTATCCATCACGAGGGAAGCTCAAGCTAAAAACCTCGGATCATCCACTTGGTATTAACCAGCGAGGACTACATCAAGACCACTCCTCGCCGTCTAAGCTCGCCAAGGACAGGCGAGGAGA
>OVBA01003305.1:0-28698 GCA_900406435.1 Lepidium aucheri | reverse complement strand
ATCCAATGAATTTTTATTATATAATATATATATATATATATATTTTCAAATATTAGGTCATAACTTGTCGGTTTATTAGCCAAGATTTTGTATAATGCATGCAACATGACTCGATCACTAGATGTGTAAGTATGTCTGCCTTTAGTGGACTTACCGTATACCACTAGACTAAAGACCATTTACATATAATAATCCTTTTTTAATCGAATAAAATAATATCTTTGTTAGCATTTTATTTGTAGAATTTTAAAAATGAAAAATAAAATAGTAATTCTGATATAACTTGACACCCAGTGATTCAATCGGTTTGTCTCTGATCTATCTTTTGACACCAAATGGTAAATTTGAATTCCATCATACTTGTGGTTTAGTTGGACAATTTAGCTTTGGATCTAATATTACTAATCTAATTATTGTTGTTGACAAAAAAATAATAATTCTGCATTGCTTCTAATATGGTTTGGGATTAGGTAGTGATTTCGAATCCGAACTCGTTTATCTTTAGTGAACTTTTCACCTGTCAAAACTAAAAGTGACAAGCATTTAGCTATAGACTTTTTTTTGTCAACAACAATATCAATATGGGCCACAAAAACCGATCCATTAGCCATTCTTACATAAATCTTGTAAGCATTAGGAGTCAATCCCTAGTTGTGCATGTCTGCCTGCATCTAGTAGACTTATCACCACCGACCGGACTAAAGACCACTTCCATTTAGCTATAGATAGATTTCATCCATCTAATTATTTTTGGAAAAAAAATAAAATAAAATTATGCATTTAACACAAAACATTGATTTCCATATCTACTTTTAAAAGGGCAAAACCGTAATTTAAGTACGTACTGACAGCAAATCTCGCGCGCCAATGGTCACAGTCTCCTTCCTCTCACCTTCGGACAATCGGACATTTACGTAAATCCATACCATTAATCTTATGTACTTATGTACTAATCACATTTTACCCATTAAACATCTCTTTGTCTCCTTCTTAATTAATTAAACTAACCTTTTTCTTCTCCATTTCTGCCTACAAACACAAACAAACACACTCCTTTCATCACTAAGTCACTGTAAATTCTTCTATTTTACTTAGATCTCCATTCTAAGAAGAAACCCAGACCAAAATTTCTAATCAAAGATCTGATTCACCTTGATTTATGGGTTTTCTCTTCAAATGTGACTAAATATCTAATCTGATCAATTTCTATCGTATTCTTCTCAAAAAGCTACTTTTTTTTTGTTGGTTTGTTCGTTGTTAATACGTCTCGTGAATCAAATGTAAGATAGTACAAATTATTGGCTTTTTGGCTTTATACACTATTGAAGCTACAGTTTCTATTTTTTTGTTCCTGTTTGTGAGGATAAATGTTAAACACACTTTTGTTTTTTTTGTCTGGGTTTTGTTTCATTGTTTTATTCTTTGCTTGAATGATTTGTGAAAGTGGGTTATTCTTACTTACTTGATATTTTGATTTTGCTTTTGGCAAAATGTAGGTTTATAAGACTTAAGATTCTTTCTCCTTTTCTTCTTCTTTGTTTGTCTCATTAATTGAAGAGCAATAGTTGTTATACTGTACTTACTGTTTTCTGTTTCTAGCTTTTTTTATATAAATGGCATGATATAGAGCTCAGCTTTCTTTACTTGATAAATGTGTTTAGACAAATTTCTCTGGAGCAAGTTCTAGAAAGCAGAAAGTCTCCATTCTTTGTCTTTCTTCAAGCTCTGATTTGGTTTCAAGTTCTCTTCTTGGGGTTAGTTGGATATAGTTATGTTCTTATGTGTTTGGTCCCTTACAAATTGTAGTGAAACATCGAGAAAGACGAGTCCTTTTCTTGTCCTTTTGCTTGGAGTTTCAGTAACACATTTCTTTAGAGTTCTAGTTTAAATGCTCCTTACCTGCAAGTATTGGTCCTGTGGATGTTGATTCTTGTGTCTCTATTCAGTAGCTTGATTATGTATTATCTGAATTTTGTGAGAAAGATTGGTTTTTAAAGACTAAATTCATGTCCTTAGCTCTGTGAAGAGTGAATGAGACTAGATGATTAGTGTCATTTTTTATCTCTTTATGAGGACTTGAGTGAAGTGATAGTTTCCATTGATAGTGGTATTGGTTTTCATGATTCTTATGCATTCATTTGATTTTGATGTTGCAGTTGAATCTGAGCTTTATTTGTGCAAAACCAATATGGATATTGGGTTGAGAATTATCGTTGTTTCTGCGCTTCTTGTTACTATAACAGCAGAGGTTTACATTGTTACTATGGAAGGAGATCCAATCATAAGTTACAGAGGTGGAGAAAATGGTTTTGAAGCAACTGCAGTTGAATCTGATGAGAAGATTGATACATCAAGGTATTAGATAGTTGATCTTCTTCAATTGCAATAGTACCAATAGTTGAATAACTTAAGAACTGTCTATAACAATCTGTAACTTTTTATCAGCGAAATGGTTACATTGTATGCTCGTCACTTAGAGAGGAAGCATGATATGGTTCTTGGGATGTTGTTTGAGGAAGGATCATACAAAAAGCTTTACAGCTATAAACACCTGATTAATGGATTTGCAGCTCATATTTCTCATGAGCAGGTGATAAATCGATTTGAAATCTTTTTACAAAGTTCTTAGTTCATGTTTCCTTACACTATTCCACTATACTTGGTAGGCAGAAACACTTCGCCGCACCCCTGGTGTGAGATCTGTTAACAGAGATTGGAAAGTGAGGAGACTCACCACGCATACACCAGAGTTTCTGGGACTTCCAACCGATGTTTGGCCGATGGGTGGCGGTTTTGATAATGCAGGAGAAGATATTGTTATTGGGTTTGTTGACTCAGGGATATATCCACATCATCCGAGTTTTGCCTCTCACCATAGATTACCTTATGGTCCTCTTCCTCATTACAAAGGGAAATGTGAAGAAGATCCACATACTAAGAAGAGCTTCTGCAACAGAAAGATTGTTGGAGCACAATATTTTGCTGAGGCTGCTAAAGCTGCTGGGGCATTTAACCCAGATATTGACTATGCATCACCAATGGATGGCGATGGGCACGGAAGGTTTGTCTTTGAAATGTTGTTTTTGCTATCTAAATACTGTCAAGGCGATATAGGACCCTTTCATTGACTGCACTTCACTGTACTAAACAAATCTGATTCTTTTCCCTTCTTAATGAACTGCTGGAATTTCAGTCATACGGCAGCTATAGCAGCTGGTAATAACGGTATTCGGTTGAGAATGCATGGTTATGAGTTTGGAAGAGCAAGTGGGATGGCTCCTCGTGCACGGTAGGTAGATACTGTAAAACAGCAGTGTTAATGACAGTTTGTTTTCTTTTCCAGCATAAGCTAAAAGGCTCATATCTTTCAGGATTGCTGTTTACAAGGCTCTTTACCGGCTTTTTGGAGGCTTCGTTGCTGATGTAGTTGCTGCGATCGATCAGGTAAGAGTCAAAACTTAGATGAATGATATCTTCTGCTGCATATGCTTACAGCAACACAAGCTACCTTTTATCTTTTTTCAACTTTAAACGAGTGAAGTAATCTTCTAACTGCTAATTTGCATGGACATTACCTTAGTTGATATTAATTACAGATTCTTATGAGCAGGCTGTTCATGATGGAGTTGATATTTTGAGTCTCTCGGTTGGTCCAAACAGCCCTCCAACAACTACCAAGACAACATTTCTGAATCCATTCGATGCTACACTTCT
Source organism: Lepidium aucheri (assembly GCA_900406435.1). NCBI lineage: Eukaryota > Viridiplantae > Streptophyta > Magnoliopsida > Brassicales > Brassicaceae > Lepidium > Lepidium aucheri. Next base: position 24,984 of record OVBA01003305.1, on the reverse strand, counting down.
TGGGGCCGTAAAAGCTGGTGTATTCGTTGCTCAAGCTGCTGGAAACGGAGGGCCCTTTCCCAAAACTCTTGTATCATATAGCCCCTGGATAACTACTGTTGCTGCTGCAATCGATGATCGCAGATACAAAAATCATCTGACCCTTGGGAATGGAAAAATGCTTTCTGGGATCGGCTTATCACGTAAGATTACTTCACAAGTAGCATGGCATATAGCAAGTTTTTATTTGGGTTTCTGATAGATTGTTATGTACTTGCTGCAGCATCAACTCGTCCTCATAAGTTATACACTTTGGTTTCTGCAAATGATGTTCTGCTGGATTCATCTGTTTCGAAGTATAGTCCATCTGATTGCCAGAGACCAGAAGTCTTCAACAAGAAATTAATTGAAGGAAAGATTCTTCTCTGTGGATATTCGTTCAACTTTGTTGCTGGTACAGCTTCCATTAAGAAAGTTGTTCAAACTGTAAAGCACCTCGGCGCTGCTGGTTTTGTTCTTGTAGTTGAAAATGTATCACCAGGAACAAAATTCGATCCTGTTCCTTCTGCTGTTCCAGGAATCCTGATTACAGACGTATCTAAGTCAATGGTAATGGGAGTTCCAAAATGCTTTCACTTACTCTCAGCCTAACTTCTCAATATGAAATGCCCGTTCATTGCATCTTTAGGAATTGATCGATTACTACAACATCAGTACATCAAGGGATTGGACAGGACGAGTAGAAAGCTTTAAAGCTCAAGGAAGCATTGGAGATGGCTTAGCACCTGTTTATCATAAATCAGCACCCCAAGTGGCATTATTCTCAGCTAGAGGACCCAATACCAAAGATTTCAGCTTTCAAGATGCCGATCTTCTTAAACCGGATATTCTCGCACCCGGATATCTTATTTGGGCTGCTTGGTGTCCGAATGGAACAGATGAAGCCAATTATGTTGGTAAGCATTCAAAGTACTGAAGCTAACACTTGGAGATTCTTTCGAGTCAGAACTGAATTTTCTTAGTTTGGGATTTTGTGCAGGTGAAGGATTTGCGCTAATATCAGGAACCAGCATGGCTGCACCACACATAGCCGGGATAGCTGCGCTTGTGAAGCAGAAGCATCGTCAATGGAGCCCAGCTGCTATTAAATCATCTTTGATGACAACCTCAACAGTCATAGATAGAGCAGGAAGGCTTCTTCAGGCACAGCAATATTCAGACACAGAAGCTGTAACACTTGTTAAAGCCACTCCTTTTGATTATGGAAGTGGTCATGTCAATCCAAGTGCTGCTCTAGATCCTGGTCTTATCTTTGATGCAGGTATTATTGCTCTGCTTCATCAATAATGTATCAATGCTAGATAAGACTGATCCATTCTCTCTTGTAGGTTATGAGGACTATCTAGGATTCTTGTGCACAACCCCGGGGATCGACGCCCACGAGATAAGAAACTACACAAACACTCCCTGCAACTACGACATGAAACATCCTTCAAACTTCAATGCACCATCTATCGCAATTTCGCATCTTGTTGGGACACAAACTGTAACAAGGAGAGTGACAAACGTAGCAGAGATAGAAGAAACATACACAATCACAGCTAGAATGCAGCCATCTCTCGCCATTGAAGTAAACCCACCAGCAATGACTCTGAGACCAGGAGCTTCAAGAACATTTTCGGTTACTTTGACCGTGAGATCAGTTTCTGGAGTATACAGCTTTGGGGAGGTGAAATTAAAAGGTAGCCGAGGACATAAAGTCAGGATTCCGGTGGTGGCTTTGGGACATAAGCGATGAACAAACCCATGTGGTCTTGTAATATTTTTTTGTAATATGCAGTAATAAGAGGGTAGTAGTTCTAGCAAATTCTGTCTGAGGAAAAACAAACAAGGGAAATGCTTCATAGCAAGTTGTACAATTAGTTACTCCAATATATGATCAAATGCCCAGCTTCAATCTGTATAAACTTCATGTCTTTTTTTTTGCATTTCACTTTTAACAAAGAGTTCCATCAAAAAGAGAGAAACAAAAAGCACTCTATAGATAATAAGATGTAGTGAAAACAGATGAGTAAAAAATGTCCCAACGTCCCCAACCAAATGAAAAAGCCCAAACAGTTCCTAAGCTTACCCAAAAAGGACTTTGCAGCGAGATACAGCTTCTAGGATTCAAGATAATGACTCAAGTTTTAAGCTAATTCATCGGTGGATTCAGAATGTAACTGAACGTTGGTTGAAGAATCCTAGTCAAAAGAATACCTCCTTTGCGTTGTACTTCATCAATCGATCAAAACGGCTTGTGAACTCTATGCAACAATGCTTGTGTAGTTTGAGAAGAGATCCATCAGCTTATCTAGAGTTTTCTCGTGGAATTTCCTTGCAAAGAGATAGCAAGGTCTTTTGATTCCATTCCACATGCAATGTGTCCATGTTTCTACTCCCTATGTTTGCAGGCATAAGAAAAGGGAGAGATTATGATTTCGGTCAAGTGGAAAATTTCGAACTAATTACAAGTGAAGATGACTTCGTTTTAGAGTGTTTACCACTTTCTCACTTGTTACGCGTGAAACCGAGTCAATGGACTGCAAATGGATCAAAAGGCATACCCATCAATTATCTCAATGATAACAACCAAGGAGATAGTCAAATAATCATAGAGGTTTGGTGATAATACCGTGATGTTCTTAATTAACTCGAGCGTGACATCTTCGGGCATGTATTTTTTTGGATGCCACTTTCTCTCAGACCAATCAACATGCGTCACAGTCCAGTTAGCAATGCCAGAAGGATCAAGCATCTGAGAAATTATCAGACCAAAGTATATTATGGCTTAAAAAATTACTAAAAAATCAAACACTTTTTCCTAGCTAGAGTCCGAAATCAATACTCACATGGAAGAATGTTGGCAGATAGTGTTCATCCGCAATGCAGTTCTTGTTGCCCTCTATACCTGGCTGAATTTTAACAAAAAAAAGAGGACCTTCCTATTATTGCTTGACGTTCCATAAAACTAGTTACTAACGCCATTATAAACCGAGAAAGCATTAAAGGTAATCGTACTCACCCCACAGTAGTTCCTGAATTTAGAGTAGTAAAGATTATCTGCTACTGTTACTATAGCATGCTGACGCGTCATGGAGAACCACTGCAAAGATATAGAGATAATTAACTAAATGATGAGAATTTGTTAACAATCTTCTCATGCTAACTTGATCAAAACGCTTCCCAATAACGAAGAATGGAACCAGATATAAAGCAAATTTGTTTAATTGATGATATTGATACTAGGTGGTATCAATTCATCACTAGCAAGACAAAATTTAGGCTTCAAAAGGAAACTTCAGTCCTAAATACGAATGAACTATGGTGCATACATATGCTATTGCTATAACTAGTCCAAAATGAAGTATACTGAAAAGCCTTTTGTTGTATCAACTGGTTCCAACAGTGACACAGAACTGACTTTATATTCGAGTCTTCGTGTATTAGTGATCTCACAAACTTTCAGAATTCGAGACAAGTCAAATACTGGATTTACCTGTGCACCTTTTCGAAACTCTTCCCTTGGAATTTCAGGCGACATGTGAATCATATGCCTGCCCTTTCCATGTGGACCAGGATCGTCAAAGCTGAAAAGTAAAATAATATCATGTCTAAGTATAGAGAAGTCGGGTAGAAATCTGGCACATGTGTAATCATAATTCAGAAATCTCATCAACTTGAACAAATAAATGCTTTACCAGTCAACATAGCTAACATTGCTGTACATCATATAGTTGTAGATGTAATCAAAACTTCGAAGTGGCACACAACTGTAAAACCAGAAAAACATTCAAGTTGGTTGGAAGAACCTCAGAATAATTAGTGATTAGCGAAATATAGTTTCTGGGAAATTACCTATCAGAGAGTAAAACAAATTGCTGATTTTCAGGATCTCTTAGAGCACTCGTCAACAAACGTCTCTCAGCGTCAATCATTGAAATTCTACCCCAGACCACCTTCATAAAGCATATATGATTCTTATACCACAGTCATGAAACTTATTACAGAAGCAAGAGAAAATCCTGATACAACCACCAACTATATGTAGTCAATCCAGATCTAGTTTTTCTTTTCATGACAACAGAGAGAGATGGCATGATATCTACATATATAGACATCAGACAAGGTTTAAGGGACAAACCTCGTCACTTCGAATTTCACGGTTAACAAAATAGCGACTGGTATGAACCGGCGTATCCTTTGATGCATGGATATAAACAGAGAATTTCCCCTCATGACCCTGTGTGGAGGGACAAAAACTAAAAACTGTCAGTGAAAGAACTAAGTCATCAAAAAAACACAGATATATTAAACATATTTGCAAGTGTTCATAAGTGCATCTCTAAGAGTTTTTCTGCTTGCACGTGCTGGATTCAAGTTGTTAAGCAATTTCCAGACAAAGTCTACAATGTTGAAGAATAGTCAAACATCATAAAAGGCCAGCCTAGACTTTAAAAGACTATACTTCCTATCATCAGTATCTTTGCAGGCTAAAGAAAACCTATGGCATAATTGATGCGGGAAAAAGTTGGGAAGATATGAAGTCTACCTGGAAAAAGAGGTCCCATAGCCGTTCAAAAGGCAATGTACCCGGAGTTAAGAACATAAATGCAATTTTAGAACTCTTTCGTATAACACGAGGGGAGCTCAATATTTCCCTAATCACTACACGGGCTGCAATCTCATCATCCGTATATTCCCTCATTGATGGTGGAAGCCAATCAGTCAGTCCCTTACATCCATTAGACGAAAACATATAACAAGCCCCTCTTCTGTGATGAGGGAACATGTAAGCACCAATTACTAACATTGCAATCAGTGAAAGCACTGCGATGATCCATACTGGCTTCTTTATACGACCAAGAGCACGATTGCGGACCCCAGGAAAAGACTGCATAATATTTGTTTTGTCTAAACGCCACCCTTTAATTGCCTTCATCTCATAAAAACCTCTTATTGCATATTGAAACACCTCAGTTTCAAAAATTCTTTAACTCACAGCCAAATCTGAAGGTTCAAGTTTCTTCAAGACAAGAAGAAACTTCCACTTGGCAGCTAGAACCAGTCGAAACCTATAAGTTACACATCATATTTAAATATCAGAAATCCAGAGCATAAGATACAACTCTGAAAACTAAACCAAATCAAGATTTAAAAAAAAAAAAAAAAACTATCCCGCATTTGATTCCTCTCTCTAGTTTATCCAAGCTGGCATACAAATGAATCACATCAAAAGTGTGAAACTCAAATTGATAAACTAGAAGCTTAAAGAATATAGTTTCCCTACGTTATATACCACTCCTCAAAAGACCAACATAATTTCACCATTTTAGCTCTAGAAAACAGGTGCAAATTAATTGACAATTTCAAAGAAGTATCAAGAAAGTCAAACCATCGTCACAATTTCCACGAGCATTACTGCTACAAGGCAAAAATCTAAGTCAACAGTTATCCACAAATGCTTCTCAATCCCAGAAAATATCAGAATCAGCACCAAAATCAAACGAATCAAAATTCCACTTCATCTTCAATCATAGTTTCCAAATCCAAACCAAATCGGATCCCACAAAATCCAAAATCGAGAAAAACTAAACACTATTCAAGCATAGACGAACACAAACAATCAACAAACAGAGGAAAATATAACCTAAATGGAAATCGGATCACACAACCGACAAGAAAGCTTTCCGTCTCTTCGAGCTTGTTTGCTTTCACCTAAAGATCTAAGTGAAAAACAAAAACTCCGAGAAAATTTATACAACTTCTTAGCAAACGAACAACTGTAAGCTACGCAACTTTAAGAAACTTATATAAATTTCTCAGAGTATAACGTATCGATATCTATGGAAGCATTCAAACATTTCCTAAATTTCAATTTCTTCAATAAATTTTTTCTCCTTTAAGAAAATTTTGTTCACTCTTCTGATCTCTCTCTCTGACTCTTTGTTTCTCTTTATAAAAATGAAGATATGTCTGTACAGAGAAGAAGAGAAGACGAAGAAATGAATGAAGAAGACGAAGTCTCTTCGGTTCAAAAAACTTTGAGGTACAGAGATTAATTAGATTTTTAATATTTTTTAAATAAATTAACGAGGTCCAATTTTGTAATTGGCTGTATTTTACTCAGTAGTCTAATGAAAGCCACGCGTTTGTAAAAGCGCGTGTATTTATAAACCTTAGTTAATGTCTTGGTATGGATATTTTGGTTATTATTGTCCGGTTCTGTTTTTTTGGTTTAAATGTTCCAGAAGAAAGAAAAAATACTCCCTCTGTTTATAATGAATATCATTCTAGGTTTCCAATATAATTTTTTAAAAATAATTCATGTTTTACCCTCTAATCAAAATTAGATACATAGAATCTATCTAATTATTACTCATAATAATTAGGGGTACAAAAGACTTTTAACATTGTTTTTTAATATGTGTGAAAAAACCTAAAATGATACTCTTTAAGAAACGGAGGGAGTAACATTTTTCAGTTTAATTTCATATTCGAATCGGTATTTTTTTTTTGTCGATAATATTGGACCACAACTGGTCGGTCCATTAACCAAGTTCTTGCATAATGCAGGTGGCGGGAATCGATTTCAGGATGTGTAAATGCGCCTGCCATTTAGTGGACTTATTCCTGCTACTGGAATAAAGGCCACTTGCGATTTAAATCGGTATTTTGATAAAGAAAAACAATATAATTACATTATTATAATATATTTCTGGTATAAATATTTGAATGCAATATATACTAGTTTACTGCAGAGGACAGGTTGCCCAGTAGTATAGTCACTTTACAAATCTTCAAGGCACCAGAAATCAAATCTCCTACGTGTAGTAGTAAAAGCAGGATTTAAAAATTAGTAGGTTAGTTGACAGAATAAAATATATACTAGTTTGCTTTAACAGGTAAAAAATTTGGTTATCGTTTGGGTTAATTTGAAATTTGGTTCGGGTTTTTAGTTTTATTTGAATTGTTTTAGTTTGGTTCGGGTTTTTGGTTATATATATGTAAGTTAATGTTATTATGGATTCGATGGCTATACCGTTAAAGAAAAACAGGTTGACGATCCTGATCTCCTCGAAAGTATTAGAAAGATATAGATATATTCATAAATATGTTTCATTACAACAATTAAGCTTGGAAATCTAATTCTTTTTCCACAAATATTACAGATTAATTTTCCTCTCATTTTGATCAGAGTTGGTTTGGTTTAAATGGTAAAGTAAACCAAAATTAGAAAAAATATAGTTTATACATACATTAAAAAGGTTTTTTTTATCATAATATAAAATACACCAAAGTCTAAAGTCAAAACTTTTTATTTAGTTGTCAGGGTATTATATTAGCAATTAGCTAATGTTTTATATTTGTCAACGGCCCATTAGCATATATATATATATATATATATATTGAGTTAATCAAAATAAAAATGTAAATAGAAAATATATAATAATACCAAAAAACATATATCAAGTTGCTATTGACTTGTATGTTGTACATAGTCAATTTAAGCGAGATAGTTGATCGAATAATATATTTTCAAAGGTTACATTTGGATAAAACATCACAAAAATATACTAGTTTTACTATATTATTCTTTCTAATTATTTCTTTATGTAGCTTTACAATAATTTGAACTGAAAAAATATTATGAATTTAGACAAACGAACGGAATCATGATTTCAAAACATTTACTGTAAAATCCATATGTAATGGTTACGTTTTCTTTTGTCACAAATGTAATGGTTACGTTAATATACATTTTATGCATGAATTATTAATAAGATCAAAATACAAAGAAACTATATTGAGAAAATACAAAGAACTAACACTGAATACATATGCAGGCTCGAACTATTTTGATTAAATCTTCTCAAACAAGTGGACATTGACCTCTACTTAATTTTTATGTCTCTAATTCAACTTGTAAATTAGTAAAGTCGTTTTTTGTCTAATCAAATTTATAAAAAAGAAGAAAAAGAAAGAAAAATTATTGTAGTTACTACAAAAAAAAACATTGTGAATTCTGACTAGAATTCCGACTAAAAAAAGGGATCAGAAAATTCTGACCAAAAACCCAATAAAAATTAGACGAAAGTATGTATTATCAGAATGGTTGGACTTTTTCGACCATCCAGTTATCGTAAATAATGCTCAAAATTTCTGGACTGTTTCTATAGTTTCCGACATTACAAACGCACATTCTCTATATGCTATTTTGTTTTGGATTATAACCGAAAATATGTAGTTGTCGAATACTTTTAGATAAAGTTGTAGATTTAAATATTATAATTATATTATTAACTAGATCATCAATATAAAACAGATAATATGATTATCATAAGTATAATATTTTTATATGCAAGCAAATCTATGTTACAATTTTTCATAAACTTACCATTTGATTTTACTATTTATTTAACAAATAAATAAAAACAAATTGCTCAAAAGGTAAGTAAGAGCATGATTATCCATAGTTTCTAGAGATGTACTTTCTTAATAATATTTTTATTGAAAATTTATGTACAATAAAGTTAATCCAATGAATGAGTGACACATTAGTAGAAGGTTTCTTAATTTTTGTTGGAGAGTTTCTTAATTAAGAAACTTCTCTCTCCAATTTCTTCTCATTCTTAATATTTTTTATTTTTTTAATACTAAGAAACTTGTAAGAACCCATGGATAATCATGGTCTAAGAAAGAACAAATAAATAAAGTTAAAAATCGTGCCTCCATTTACTCAATTACTCCCCACGACAGACTCAATTTTATTTTTATTTGTTCTTTTGTATAGAGATATTCCCTCGAATATTTGAATCTAAAATATGATACTGTATAAATTTAAATGTTTTATTACATTTTTTACATAATGTTGTATTATTTTATACATATAAAGACAATATTTTTACCAAATATACTTTGATTAAACAAAAAAAAGAAAAGATTAGTCATTAATCGAAAAGTCGGACGTATCTCAAGTCAAGTCAATGGTCACATGTCACAACAACAATATGTAAATAATTACTAGTACTAGTATTAAATATTTTTTAATTAAATATTTAAATGTAACGTCCTTAAATACTAATTCACAACTATTTTTTAATTAATTTCTTGAACTTCGTTGAAGAATTCACAAGTACTTTGATCCCACTTCTTAAGTGTGTTGCTTTCATGTTTTTTAGATTGGGAAAACTATCGATTAAATACTAAATTTACAAAATTCGGCTAATTTAACTATATATTTTGAATATGGTCAATTAAATTACTAATAAATTGTTGTCTTAAAAAATATTAAAGTTTGGGTTAACTCGGGTAATTGAACATTCTAAAAATTTCAAATTCAAATTTCTCTAAATTCGAAAGCCAAATCGATTTTTGAAAATTCGATTCGTTCTTATATTCACTTTAATGAATCTCTAAGCTTAATTTTTTATATTTTTTAAAAAAATAAGCTCAAACTTAAGCTTATTTAACACATATATCTATAAGTTTGAAACTCAAATTTGAGCTTATTCTTGAATAGAAAAAAAAAATCCAAGCTTAGAGGTTCTTTAATATGAAGATAAGAACTGAATCAAACTTTCAAAAATCGATTTGGCTTTCGAATTTAGAAAAATTTTAAATTTGGAATTTTCAGAATGTTCAATTGGCAGAGTCAACCCAAACTTTAGTGTTTTTTTAATTCAACAGTAAATTAGTAGTTTAATTGACCATACCCAGAGTATATAGTTGAATTAGCCGGATCTTGTAAGTTGATGCTTAATCGATAATTTTCCCTTTTTAGATTCTATAATATAATTAAGTTTTGAAACGTAGATTCTAAAAACTCTTATGAAATATTCAGCTTTTTAAGTTTTTTATATAATGCTTTATTTGAGATATAGCCAAACAGAAAAGCCAAAATAAAAGTTTTGCTTTCCTATAACTTTATATTAAAGTGGTATCATGTTTTATAATTAAATAAAGGGAAAATTAGGCACATAACATAAATAAGCAACGTTTGGCATTGGTAATTGATCTAATGGTTTGTATTAGCTAGTGTAAACTATATTATATTATAACATGAGTTTAAATACAAGAATATGTGTATAACTAGTGACCACATTCTATAAAATTTGAGCGACTGACAATTATATTGTAACTAAAAATATTAGTAATAATTTGCGATATTTTAGGTACAATATTATTATAAATTTATTTATTCCAAATTTAAATAAATCATTGTGATTTTATTTCATAACGATTTATGATAAAACTGTTATTAGGCTTATATATTAGATATATATTATGATGTTTTAATTACCAATATATATTTGTGACATTTACATTGTAATTATTTACAAATCTTCATAAATTTGTAATAATATTTTTGTACTGTGATAAAATATGTGTTATTGTAACAAAAAAATTTACGTATTAATACAATTTTTTGTGAGAATTGAGTTTTAAAAAACAGAATAGTTAAAAAACCATAAAAATAATAACTCAAATTATACATATGGCTAAAAGAGAATACTAGTTTACATGTTTTTAGACCAAAATACTTTTGAGTCTATGTAAGTTGATATATGGCATGATATGGTATTTTATTTTATGAAAATGACATACATCTACTAGATTTATATCATAATTAAAGTTACTATGATTAAGATGATTATAATCACAACTCACACATGCTTACTCAACATAAGAATGCAATTGATCTATCTTAAACTTGTTTAATTATTAAATAAAATCCAAATTATTTCATGCAACGTGTTGCTTATTGCCAAACCATGTGACTAACAAATTTACACACTTTGTTATTGATTTTTTTTTTAACATCGAACTCTTAATTAATGATCAACTGCAATTGTAAAGGATTTGATTATTATTTTTATAAAAAAAAGTAAACACCAAATTCTAATTTAGTTTTTACTTCATTCCAATATTAATTTATTTTATATGATTTCCATTATTCACAACACGTAATATTATTCATAACGTATATGTTAGTAGTGATTCTGAGCCAACTTAAGATTTGAATATTAAGTTAATTATAAATATGAATATTTTAGTTTTTTAAGTAATTTCTAACAAATTTGGATTTATAGTTATAAATTTGGATATTTAGATTATTAATTGTTATATAAATAATTATTTTAGAAAATATAATTGTATTTTAGGTAACTTTCGGTTCACGGTTCCATACCTTTTCAATTTCAGTTCTTAAAGTTAGGAATTCGGTTATTTAACCGTTTCTGGTTCGGTTAGATTTCTTGTATTTCATGTTTGTTCAGTTCCAATTATTATTTTTATGCCTATTTTTTCTTTTTGTCAACAATAATATCAATACGGGCGTTTAGCAAGTGGCATTTAGTCCTCTAGCTGTTCCTAATACCGCCTACATAAATCTTGTAAGCGGTGAGACTAAATGCCACTTGCTATTCTTATGCCTATTGAAAGCCATGAATTTGAAAATATACAAATGTAGCATATAATTTGCTTATTTTACAATTTTACAAAGTTTTACATATTATGAAACAAGCCATAGGGCCATATATCTACTTATACAAATGAAGAAAATCACTGATTTTATAGCCATGTCACAACTAATAATACACTATTATATTACACATTGATAAACATGAGTTTACAATATTAACTAAGCCGATGAGTTATTATTATTGGATGTTTTCTTGGAAGAAGTAGAAGAAGAAGAGGAATGGCTCTGTTTCTGTGAAGAATTATGGCTTGAAGAAGATGAAGACTCAGTAAAGAACACCACAGCTTCATCAGTATCAACTAAAGCTTGAATTGATCTTGGAAATGGCGGTGGATTCACTTCCAAAACACCTTCAAGTATCTGAACAACTTGACTCATCGATGGTCTATGACTCTCTTCATCTTGTATACACCAACACGCCACTTTACAAGCTCTTGTGAGCTCATCTATGTCCACTGCATCGCCCTCGAGTCTCGGATCAAGCAGTGAGTAGATATCTCCGTCTTTGGTGAGTATCGTTGCAGCCCAACTTGGAAAGAATCTGACTTTCTGGTTCTCTGATTGTTCTGTGTTTCTTCTCCCGGAAACAATCTCGAACAACATCATTCCGTAGCTATAAACATCAGCTTTGGCTGTTATTGCAACTCCTGAGATCCATTCTGGTGCAAGATAGCCTCTTGTGCCTCTCATTGTCGTCAAAACTCTGCTAAAATCTCGACCCACAAGCTTGGCTAAACCGAAATCAGCAACTTTAGGACAAAACTGTGAATCTAACAAAATGTTTTCAGGTTTGATATCACAGTGAATGATACATTCTCTGCATTCATCGTGAAGATAAGCTAATCCTCTAGCTGTTCCTAAAGCAATTTGGAACCGCAGTTTCCAACTAAGGACGGTTTTTTCTTCAGCTTGATTGATGAAGAGATGAGAATCCAAAGAACCATTAGGCATGTAATCATAAACCAACACTTTCTTGTTTCCTTCTGAGCAAAACCCACGAAGCCTCACTAGATTTACATGTTGGATCGTTCCTATTGTCACTACTTCTGTCCTAAACTGTTTCTCTCCTTGGCTTATACTCTCAAGCCTCTTCACTGCTATGTCACTCGAATCCGGTAAAGCTCCTTTAAACACTGAACCAAAACCTCCTCCTCCTAACCTTTCTGAGAAATTCTTGGTTGCATTCTGCAATTCTCTATAGCTAAATGCAGCCAATGTACCATCACCTTTCTCTATTCTCATTCTCTTCTTCCTCCGGTATCTTAAGATTAAGATTACCACAAACAGAACAAGGACTATTACTCCTAACGAGCCTATAGCAGCACCAAATATCTTCACTTTGTTACTACTCTTACCCGAAGAGCCATTAGGATTAGGAATGTCAGAAACAGCGAGTCTAAGATAAAACATTTTCCCTTCACTGTTATCTTCTTCGAGTTGCTGAAGGTTAAAGACATCTTTAGCCCAAATCAAGCATTGGTTCGAGCTTTCATCATGTGAATACGCCTCACAAGTACAATTCCCTTGACAAGCAGATTCACAAATACTACGACTCGTTCTCGTCAATACCACTGAGTTATCAAGTAATTTCATGTTCTTAAGTTGATAAAACCCGTTCATGTCTCCACGAGAGCATTGTAGCTCTGTCTTCCTGACGCAGCCTGCAGAGTAATCCTTCAAGTCCCAATCTTTCTGTGACTGAGGCTTAAACCCTTGAGCACATTGACAATATTGCTGAGAATTATCACTGCAAACCCCAAAGGAACCACAATACCTATGCACCTGACATTGTTGCCGAGGTTGAGACCAAAACAAGTTCCATAGCTTACTTTGCTCTAACCATTGGTACTGCTTGATTTGTCCAGACACGTCCATTACGAAACGTGACACGAGCTTGTTGTTATAGAGCGAGTAAGTGAAGTATGACTCGGTTGAATTAGAGAAAAAACTGAAGTTGTAGATAAAATTGAGTCTCATTTCCGGGACCAAATCAAATATCTGAGCCTGAGGGTTCCAAGGACCACTAGACCAATACTCTTTCGTACCGTTCCAGAGAATCTTATAAGCTGTGGACTCATCGAGCTCTAGAGAGAACAAACCTGGTGAAGGGTCATCAGAATTCTTCCAAGAGATGAGCTTTTGGCTCTTCCCGGTTTGTTTATTCAACAAGATCTTTACTCCGGGAAGCCACGTGTTACCCGGATGATCAAAGCTTTGCCACAGAACGTTAGAGCCACCTTCTCTGAGAACAAGATTACCGTCGTTGCGCAAAAGGGCTTCAATGGAAGAAACAGAGGAGGTGGAATTAAGACCAGTGGACCAAATCGGAGTATTGTTTCCATTTTCAAGAAGGATTAAGTTTCCATTGGAGATTTTGAGAACTGCTGAGTTCTTATCTCTGACTGGTTTCTCTCGATTAGCTACCCAAAGGATTGTATCTGTTTTAGAGAGTTTCGTATACCACATACCTATGTAGAACTTTGAAGAAGCACCTGGACTAAAGAAACCCAATTCATAAGTTCCACCATCTGAGACGATTGTTTGATCACCGGAAAGAGAAAAGTTACCAGAGATTGTATCAACGGCGGTGGAGACATGGATGCAGAGAGACAACAAGAAGAAGAAGGAAGAGATGGTTAAGAAGAACGAAACCATGAGGAAAGCTTAGAGGAAAGATAAAAATGGAGAGAGATCATATGAAGATGGAGAGTCTCTCTGTCTTTATCTTTACCTGCTTTCAAAAAGCTACAAACTTTAAAGACTCCGTGAGGTTTGGTTTGGGTTTGTCAATGGCGAATTGAGAAAAATCAGAAAGTAAAGAAAGAAAGAGACATCTGTGTTAATGTGAGATTGGTTTGGTTTCTGAATCAGGAAAAAGTCAAACAAGTAATAGAACTATGGTGGGACCTAATATGAATCTTCTCTTGACTTCGTCAATGTCAATTATAGGTTGTGTTGTGTGAATAAAAATGCGATATTTGCATTTTGCCAAACTAAGACCAAAATAGCATGATGACTTTGCAGTCTTACGCCTTTGACTAGTTTGTTACGAAGAGAAAACAATACTTGAGGAACAGAAAGGATCATTGGCATTGTCTTTATGAATCACAAAGTTGCATAATCTAATACTATTCCGTTAAGCACATACATGATGGTGGTGGTGGCCGTGGTGGTGATGACCGTGGTGGTGATGGTGGCCATGGTGGTGATGGTGGCCGTGGCCGTGGCGGCAAAGCTCCTTTGCATAACTCCTGCAACAGCTTTGACTACTGTGATGCTTCACTCTTTCTCTGCATATTGATTTGCAAGCCTCTGGAGTCTTCACTTTGCAACAGGTCTCTACCTTGAGAGAGGTCTCACAATGCTCAACCTTCTTTACTTGCAAGTCAGATGATACCAAATCATTAGGACTTGTGCAACAGCTTGATCCGGATTGATGACCTTTCTCCACATTGGCCAAAGTAGAAGATCCTTCTTGCTTCAAACCAGTTTCACAGCAATGTGATTTGCAATCATCACTAGCTTCAGTTCCCAAGCTTGATATTACCGAGCTAACATGCTTCTCATGACAGATTTGTGTTACTTCTTCTTTGTCCACACAACATCCTGAGGAACAATCTGTCTTCTCTGACTCTTCTTCGGAGACAAGAGTGATTTTTTGTGTTTGTTTTTCGTCGCTGCAGCAATTAGACTTGCAGTGACCTTCATTCTTAATCTCCAGATCAGATTTCTCTTCTGTGTTTCCACAACAAACCACCTTGGAATCACAACAAACACCAGTTCTCATGTTCAAACCTTCCTCCACCAACACATCATGCTTCTTCTCATGGAAGCTTTGTTTGACTGTCTCCTTGTTCACACAACATCCCGAGGAGCAATCCTGATTATCTGTCTCTTCCTCACAAGCCAGAGTTATTTCCCTGGTTTGTTTTTCATCACTGCAGCAACCAGACTTACTGTGTCCTTCACTCTTTATCTCCAGATCAGTTTGTTCTCCAGCTCCGGCTTCTGTATTTCCACAACAAACCAACTTAAGATCACAACTTACACCAGTTTTTGTCCCCATGTTTTCGCAGCATATTATGTTGCAATCTACAATTGTATCTTTAGCAGTTTGGTTGTCACCGTCACAGCAGCCAGACTTGTTACAGTTTCCTTCATCTTTAGTCAGCACTTCCTTCTCCGGGTAAGATGTGTCCTTACTAGAAAGCAACCTTGGTTCCTTAGCCTTATGTTCATGGTCACAACAGCTTGATTTGAAGACATCACCAACCTTTGTCTGCAACTCTATTTCCAAACCAGTAATCTGCACCGGGACAATTTCCTCAGCTTCCTTCTTCTTCTCGCAATGGCCAGCTCTGCAGTCTCCTGCACTTTTTATCTGCTGTTTGGGTTTCTCACAACAGCTTTTTGGCACTACTTCCTTCATTTTCTCATTTTTGTTACCACAACAATCTGAACCACCTTTCATCTTCAGGTCATGTTTGACATGAACATGAGTAGACTTCTTGCATGAGCTCAGAGTTTTCTCACTGCAACAGCTATCTTTTACAAGCTTGACATTCTCTTGCTTCTTATCGCCACAACAACCAGTGTGTAAATGGTCAGACTTGGTTTTAGTACTTGGTGTCATCATGACCTTCTGTTGAGCTTTCTTGTCACCACAACATCCTGAGTTGCATTGACCGCTCTTTGTTAACAAGCCTGCCTCTAAGTCTACGAATTCGCCATCACCACCTTCAAGTTTCTTACCATTCAACAGAGTTGTAGAAGCTCTGTAACACTTTTTGTTGCCGACTTTTTTCTTCTCTCGCAGCAACAACATACTATTGAGAATCACAAGCAGACAAGTAGCAACATCAACGAGTACAGCAGCCCAAATCAAAGGATGACCAGCAATTGCCAAAGCCAGTATTCCTGCTTTCAAAATGATCGAGATAAACACGTTCTGAACAACTTTGCTTCGAGCTCTTCTGGCTAGCTTTATAGCTTGTGGTATCCTTCTAATATCATTTGACATCAGTATAATATGACCAGTCTGTGTTGCAAGTGCAGAGCCAGAAATCCCCATGGAGATACCAATATCAGCTGTAGCTAAAGCTGGTGCATCATTCACACCATCTCCCACCATAGCTGTTCGTCCTTCTTTCTTAAACTCTTGTATGATTCTGGATTTATCTTCTGGAAGAAGTTCTCCATGTACAACATCCAAAACATTCCCTAACTGTTCCTGAGCATGCATTGCTGCGTCTTGATTATCTCCTGTTAGCATTGCAGTTTTGATTCCCAGAGACTTTAGTTCTGTCATTGCTTGAGAAACACCGGATCTACAAGCATCTGAAAGATTGAAAACACCGGCTAGTCTTTTATCTATATAGACGTATCCAACAGTTTTTCCTCCTTTGGTATCAAGTTCAATCTCTGGAACTGTCAAAAAAAGAACAGTCAAGTAATCAGCTACAAGTGTACATAACCTCCATCAAGTCATTTTGAAGCCAAAGTTTGAAGCTCAGGTACCTGTTAAACAACCAGCTCTAGAAGCAATCCTTTTGTTTCCAATGTAGATATCTCTCCCATCAATCTTCCCATAGATACCTTCTCCTGCAAAATTCTGGTAATCCTCAACCTCTTCAGGCTTAGGTTCAACAGATTCAGATCTTGCATAGTCCACAATGGTTGCTGCCATTGGATGACTTGATTTGCTTTCAACACTTGATACCCTGAAACATTGTATAACAGATCATTAGTTGTCTCAGCAAGCTGGTTTCTGGTTAAGAGAAAACTTAGTTTTTTACCAGTAAAGCAAGCTGCGTAGGCTTATATCTCTAGAGAGTGACTTAAATTCTATGACAATGAACTCTCCTCTGGTAAGAGTACCGGTTTTGTCGAATGCAGCAATCTTAATCTTTGAGAGAGTGTCAATGTAATCAGCACTTTTGATAAGAAGTCCTGAAGTCGCTGCTTTGGTAAGTGCACAGAATGTAGCAACTGGAGTAGAGAGGATAAGCCCACAAGGACAAGCACTGACTAACACAACTAAGGCTAAGTGAAACCAATGGTTGAGGTTGTGAACCTTCATTATAAGCGGGACAATCGCAATGCAAGCTGATATAATTATGATTGCTGAAACAAACAACAAACATAGAGATCTGTCAAATTATGTGATTCATGAACATTAAGAAAAACCTGAAAAAACAAGTTCTGGTTATGTCTTTGCTTACCTGGAGTATAGAACTGAGAACATTTGTCTATTAGTCTCTGAGATTTGGTTTTACTGCTCTGAGCGTCTTCTACTAACTTAGCCATCTTTGCAACCACACAATCACCAGCTAAAGCAGTAGCTCTCACAGTTATATAACCTGCAAAACACACACATAAAGAAGATCAAAATAGTGAAAGATCAAAGCTCTGAACCGTTTTTTAAGAGGGATTACATACCATTTTGATTGATTGTTCCAGCCAAAACTGTAGAATCTTTCTGTTTAGGCACAGGAAATGCTTCACCAGTTAAGGTTTTCTCATCAACTTCACAGTTTCCATCAACCACAATTCCATCAATTGGTATGGTTTCACCAGCTTTAACTGCAACAATTGTATCAACTTTAACCTCATCTACTTCAACTTCTTCTCCAGTCTCTGCAATTACTGCCTTTTGTGGAGCTAAGCTCATCAATGTCTGCATCACTGCTGTTGCCTGAGAGTTTCAGTTGCCATAATCATTAGTCCAATTCCATTACAATTTCAACAAAGACAACATATGATGATGATTACTAGTTAAACAAACCTTGTAGCTAGCTCTTGTTTCAAGCCAGTCGGCTATTGTGAATAAAAACACAACTGTTGCAGCTTCCATGAAATCTTGCATTGCCAGTGTTGCAATCACTGTGTATATATTAATCAAACCATATTAAAATTATCATCGGTTCATATGTTACAGGCCAAGTCAAGCTTAAGATCAGTTTTAAGTTCTAAATTAATTTCTTTACTTTTAACAATATTGTTTTCTCAATTATTTTATGCACTTTTTAGTTCTCTTTTATTGAGTTTTAAAGTGCTTTTTTTCCCATTTTGTCTCGTAGAAGATAATCCAAAAAAAAAAACCTACTTCACGTTTTTCCTTCTATAGCACGTAACTGCAATTAAAAATTACAATATATATATATATATATAATATCAAAAGAAAGTTTTCTTGAAAATATTTCAATTACCTATAAACATAATAATAATTATTTTAGATCGTACTAATATATATGAACTAAATTGTATAATTTTATAAAAAGTAAAGAAAAAGATTTCACAATTTTTTACCTAATATTGAATGCACCTTTTTGTTTTTGCATTTATCATATATTCACTTTTTTTATATCCATAAAATCATTTGATTTTTGTTCTATAACGTGTAACTCAAATTTACTCTAATTAAATACGTACATCAAAAGTAAAGTACTACTAACAGAAACATCAAATTGCTACACGCATTTTATTTTTCTTATATTGGAATCCTATAAATTCATAATTAAGCATAAAGTAGTATATGAATTGACGTTTATTAAGAAAAATATAACCCAAAATATGGAAAAACTTTACTAAAAGGTTTCGTGGAGTGTTGGACTCGTATGAAAAGCATTATATGTAAGCTTTTTATAAAGTATAATAAAAAGCCTAAATAAATACAGAGTAAAAGACTCGATCACTAGTTTTTAAGAAAGTGTGTGAATATATATAAAATATATGTAAAACATATATATATATATATATATTTTCACATCTACCAAAATTTGCTAAGTTTTCATACTGAAATAAGTAATAATACTATATATAGTTGCTAAATTGTTCAAATATCACCAATTTTAACTAACAAATTATTCTCTCTCTCTCTCTATATATATATATATGTATTTTTGATAAAAAAATTTTATATATATATATATATATATATTTGATAACTGTTTTTTTAGATTCTAATATTACACCCAAAATTTATTCTTAAATTACGGAATAGATATATATTAATATTATATATATAATTTTAGATACGTAGAATTAAATATTATAGAAAAGTGAATGAAAAATAATTTTAATTTTTTTTTTTTAAAATGTATTACCTGTAATAATGATTAAGATGTTGATATCGACTCTAAGTCTTCGAATAGACGAAAAAGCTTTGGCTAAAATGGGATAAATACCGGCGGCTACGGCGGCGACGGCGATCCACCGTAGGGGAGAGTAGACATATTTGAATAAAGAGAGGAGGAGAAGTACACCGGAAACCACCGCGAATGGACTTGGCCATTTGTTCTTGAAATTGCCTTTTCCGGTCACTTTCACATTTGCTTCTAACCTAGCTTGATTCAATGCTTTAGCTATAATTCACAACACCAATATATGTTATTATTAATTAAACAAAATTGTAAGAAAATTTAGTTAAAGATAAACAAATATTTAAGTGAGGAGAAATATGATATAATTAGCTTTAAAAAGTAAAAACTACTAAATCAATTTAAATAATATCTAATATTTAGAGAATTTTTCGTTTTATAAAACAAATATTTAGTGTAGATAAATGTTAGCTTATTTTTCAGAGAAAATTTCGGAGAAAATCATTAAAAAAAGAGTCTAATATTCAGAGAAAAAATCGATAAGAAAAAAGAGGAGAAAGAGATATGATTAACCTTTTTTTATAGCTTAAACCATAAAAAGTAAAAACTACTAAATCATTATAGAAACAATTTTAATGTTCAAAGAAATTTCCTTAAAAAAAATATTTAGTGAGGAGAAAAGAGATATAATTAGCTTATGTTTGAACTTAAACCTTAAAAGCTACTAAATCATAAAATCTAAAAGTAGTGCATTTTTTATTCTTGAATAAAGAACTTTTAAAATATTTTTTATTTGATTTTTACTCCCTTTAATGTATTTTTTTGTCAAATAAATATTATAAAATATTGGTTACGTAAAGAGTATGATTCACTACCAATAAAATATTCAGATCAAAGATTTGGTAAGTATCTCGACAGGCTTTTTCTAACAACTTTTTTCTGTTTATATATTTTTGGTAAATCAAAATATATATATGATGTCAATTAGATATATTGTTTACTCACGTATCATGCATTATGTATGTAATTATTAATGAATTATAATATGCAAAAATTTCAGAATATATCCTTTAAAATCATCAAATAATTTCAGAATCTAAATTAAAAAAAGCTGAAATAAATTAGAAGGTTATCTACAAAAACCAATTCAAAATCTTTGAATGAGTAAAAGAACGGATTTCATGGATTTATTATATAAAAATTAAAAATATACTAACGGTTTATTCTATTTTTTTATTTTGACAATTTTGTAAAAAAATTTGACCTTTAAACTTTTGCACCTCCTAGGTTAAACCTTAAAAAAACAAGCATTAAATACACTTAAATTAAACACATAAATCAATGTAAAGCAATTTAAAAATAATTAATTATGAGTCTAAAATTTTTTTTTCAATAAAAAATTAATATTGAAAGACTTGTTGCATCAAATATTGACTCATTAGTGACCAAAACTGGCGTTTGGATTTTAAAAAATAAAAAGAAAAATCTGAAGTGAATTATTCTAGGGGTTTTTTTGTTTAATTATGTAATTTGACTAAGTAAAATAAGAGAATAAAATTAAGTAAAATATTTACCAATTTGTGATGGAGAGATGAGGAAGCTATCATGAACAACGATCACCGTTCTCGACGGAACGATGACGGAATATTCCTTAACACCGTCAAGTGATTTAAGAATATTCTCAATTATTGGAACTTCCGATGTACAACAAATTCCCAAAACATCAAAATAACTCTTTTGCCACTTCTTCTTTTTCTCAGTTTCAGACGCCATTCTCTGTTACAAAAACAAAAAAAATAATTATAAATCACTTTTTCGAACCAAAAAACAGATGACTCAATTGGCTTGTCTCCGATTTAGTTAGGAGACTGGTGTAGAATTCGATTCTCACCCAGTAGTTCCAGTTAAAGAACTTAGGTTATGGATCGTACTGATAACAAAAAAAAAATCACTTTTTCGACGGTTTAAAAGAAAAAAAAAAAAGAAGAAGAAACCATAAGTTTGAGAGGAGATGAATATGGAACAAATTGTAAAATATATTATTGTGAATAATTAAAAAGCCAAAAAAAAATCGACAATCTCATTGCTTAATTTCTATTACCAAAACGTTTTAGTTATGAGGAAGAAGAGGAGACAGATTTGGCTTTGGCTTTTGAAATAAGCAAAGAGAAGAAGAAGAAGAATACCATAAAGTTTGATGGAACGAGTTTGAGAAGTTTTATGAGGTGAAGAAGAGTTGTTGTTTATATAGGCAGGTGAGATAGTCGTTTTTTTTTTGTTTTAATACTTTTTTCTTATTTATGAGATAATAAATTATTGTGTTATCCGAAAAGTTGTTACTATATTATCGGTTATTTTATACATTATTTTCTCTTTTTTTTTTTAATTTTTCAAAACAATTAGACCGATGTCGAGGACAGGTGGCTCAGTGGTAATGGCCACTTTACAAATCTTCAGGCACCGTTGTTCGAGTCTTCTCAGGTGCAAGGAGAAAGAAGAAAAAGTTTTAGAGTTTGGGTTTTGGCTATAGATCGGGCCTTGTCAATCCAACTATAGTAAGGTTGACAAAAAAAACAATTAGACCGATAAGGTCCGATCTATAACTTAAACCTTACCCATAAAATCCATTTTAAGTTATCATAATGCAACGGTGCAACGGACATGAATCGAATTTTGGTACCAAGTCATTAGCTGGATCATCCTAACCATCAAACTGAGAGCAACTCGGCGATACATTATGTTCTCAATAAATTATATTCTAATCTCCAAAATGACAAAAAATCCAAATTATTGAAATACATTATCAATGAGCCGAAAACAAGTGGCAGAGTGGTAGTCACTATTTTATAAAAAAAAAGTTATATAAAAAATTATTTTATAATTTTTTAGGCAATCGAGTTTGATTGTTTCCAAATATAAGTGAAAAGAATAAAAAGATTTTATGTTATAAGTTTTGGCAATTGATCGAATCATGTCGATCTAATTATAAGAGTTAAGATTGAAAAAAAATATTACCAATGAATGATAACTAAAATATTGAAAAACTAACTTAAACCAAAAATGAATAGTGTTTTTAAATAATATTTTTGGTGCAACTGGCCTTTAGTCCAGTGGCAGGAGTAAGTCCACTAAATGGCAGGCGCACTTGCACATCCCGGGATCGAGTCCCGCCGCTTGCATTATGCAAGAATTTGGCTAATGGGCCGGCCAATTATGGCCCAATATTGTTAAAAAAAAAAAAAATAATATTTTTGGTATCTTTTTTGGAATTAAATTTTGGTTTATGAGGTTAATTTTGTTTTCTTTCTATCTATAGATCCTTAGTAATTTCCAGGTTATTTCCTATGTCCCTTAAAATTAGAAGAAGTTAATTTATCATCTTTAGCTAATTGAGAATCTTAGATTCTGAATCCACACGATTTTATTTTTGCTTAGTTTATTCGTTTTGGATCCACCAGATTTTATGTACAACATATATATCTTATAAGTCATTATATTTCTGTACATATTGAAATCAAATTTAAACTTTTGCGTATTATTTATAGGTTTGTAAAACTGGCATTTATTTTTCAATATGAAAAGTAAAACTACAAAAAACTAGTGATTTGAAGGTGTTTTTTTTTTTTTGAATATTGATTGGAAAATAAACTCTTCAATTCATGATTAGAAATAAGTTTTGAGATTAATTATAAATAATACTCCATTAGTTGAGAGCACCTTGGCGTGAATCATTATGGTCCCACTATTTTAGGCACAATATTGTATAAAATTATTATTTTTCAACAAATATGTTACTTTAATCTATCAATCCAAATTTGTCAAAAAAAAAATCTATCAATCCAAAAAAACAGGCATATTATTTACAAAATCACAATTTCTAAATAAACTTTAGACACTTTAGCTAATTAATCTACTTTCTTCTTGAGATTTTGTGGAATCTGATGAAAAGAGAAAACTTGAAAAATAATTTTGAGTATGTCAAAATTTTCTAGATATTGAGAGAATTAAGACCACTCGTCTAGATTTGCTATTATCTTCAAAATTTCTGTATAATCTGTGACACATTAAATTTCTATAATGTTAAATTCTAAAAAAGATTCTATAGCCCAGAGTAACGCTTTAAATTCGGTGAAGAATAATTTTTTTTTGTCAACCTTACTCATTCATTTTATTAATAGGATCGACAAGCTAGATCAAGGCAAGCCAACTAGGTCATTTGCTTCCTGATATTCCGTATAGAATAATTAAAATTTGGAATACTTATAATCATCATTGTTAATTTGTTATTATTTGATTAAAGTTTTTTTTTTCTTATTGGACGAGAAAAATTGATGAGAGAGCAAAAATTTTTTTCATCGTGTAGTCAGAGACACGAAATCAAAGATATCAAAATGTAAGTGGGAAACCCCAAAAGTGGAATGTCAGAAATGGAATCCATGTGTAATTGCATTCTTTATAATCTTTTGAGTACGATTAATTATTTAATTTTAAATTCCAAATAATTAATTACACATTCTTTAATCGAATTCACACCAATTGTCGTCCACTTTTTTATAGCTTTTTATTAATTAAAAAATAGACATATATTTTCTCATAAAATTTCACATGTTTGCATTATAGAACATGCATTTTATAGGGAGCTGGATTTCAGCACAAAGATCATGGAACATTTGAAGAGAGCCTCTATTTTTAAAGGTTTTACTTAATGTACTAGACGATGTTTCGTGCTATGCACGGTTTAAGTAATATTTATTTGTTTTATTTATTTATTTATGGTTTGATTTATATGTGTAAATTTATTAATTACTTAATTATATATATATATATATCTGAGATATTAAAAATAAATTTATAATGATCACCAGTGTTTCTTGCACACGACAATAGATTACTTTTTATTTTTTTATTTCTGTTTACTTAAGTTTTGATGCATTACAATTTTACGTATAAATTTTTTTGACTCGTGTCATTTACGTTTTGACTCATGTTCATTTATGTTTTAAACTCGTTTGTAACTTAATTTTTACACCCGTATTTATTTAGGGTTTTGAACCCATATTTATTTAGATTTAAAAAACTATGTTTAATTTTGATGTGTTATACATTATCGATAAAACACATATTTTTATTTATTAATATTTTAATCAATTCAGCAAGTATATACTAATATAAATCTATGTATAATTATTAATATGTATTTGTAGATTAACAAAACTCATATTTAATATAACTTATATAATTTTTAGTTTTTGAAAACTTGAAAGTTGATATCATTAGTTATTTAGTTTTTATATGCTCATAGCAATAGTTATTTTGTTTTGTTATCTTATGATTAAAAAATATGTTTATTTATATCTTCTATATATAAGTAATGTTTTTGTG
>OVBA01003304.1:0-28703 GCA_900406435.1 Lepidium aucheri | reverse complement strand
AAAAAAGACTTCTTTGCCTTTGTTTGTAATCCGTTTTCGTCTAATAAAGTATTCGATTCGAAGTCCCACACTTTTTATAACGAGTGTTGAGTTTTAGCATCAACATACATGTAATAACTTTTCTTTGAAATGTGAAATTTATTGCAACAGAATCTAATTTTGAAACGCATTTTAAGTAATTGGGTAGCTTTGCTCACGCGCCTGTGATTCTAGAGCTCTCGTGTTCATACAATAAAATTAATTTTACGAGCTATGTTTGGCACGTCATAAGGTTGGTGTAGACACATACCTTTACGTTACTTTTATTATAATGTCTACTTTTTATTACAAAAAGTTTTCTCCTTTGTATTTTCTCAACTTTATTAGCTCTTCGACGCCATTGCGTTTGTAATTGTATAAACGTCGTTTACTAGCTTTTTCACCTGTTAAGCCCACACGAACATATGATCTAGTATATATAAATAGTTTTTTTTTTTTTAATGAGATTTTAATTTCTTTAGACTCTTACAAGACCTAAGCTGCATGGAATCAGAAGCGGATACGTGGAAGCGGAAATGTTTAAAAACGTGAAATCGAGTTTTTAAAAAATTTAAGGAAGCGGGTACGTGATAAAAACGTGTAGACACACACACATATATATATATATATATACCTAATAAGTTACTAAACATAATTATTTTTTTATATAAAAATTCAATTTGTAATTTAAATATTATAAATTATTTTAAAATAAAAATAATTCTCGAAATCTTTTATTATCTATATTTTAATGTTTTTATCAAAATTGACTAAATCAAATAGCATACTAAACTAGAAACCAAATAATTAGTTATTGGTTTGTTTAATTTTTTAAAGTTTTTTTTATGGTATGGACAATTTAAAGCTTCCAAAATGCTTCTAACTTGGAATCGTAAGATTCCACCAAATGTTTGGAATCACGATTTCAAAGAGATTCTAAAAGATTCTAAAAGATTCCGATTCCATTTCCAATTCCTAAACGAGAAGCGTATCATCTTTGAAGATTCCGTGCTACGTAGTACAAGAAACAGAACTACTCGCTAACCGACAACCATATTAAGGAGTTTAAGATCAATTCTTGATTACAAAACTCATAGTTATACGTACTAATCAACCTACCAACCTACCTAACTATCTGGAAGACTATGCTAAGCTATAAAGATGAATTAAGTTAGGTTCTCAATTGTCATTAAGGTTTGCAGATTACATGCACATTAATTAAATGCATACTCTAATAAATCGGGTATCAAAGTGACGAAAGAGTGTAGCAATCGGATAAACTAATATTTTTAGCAAAAATAAATAAAAGATCTCATAAGATAATGAAAAGACAAACAAATAAAGCTTAAAAACTATACACATTGAAAAGAAAGGTCACTGAATAATAGTATAAAGGAAAATGCCATCTGCACATCATGCAACCATTTGAAAATAAATAAAAATAAAGTTGCACAAATTAAGACTAATTTGACTCTTAAGAGTTGTGAACCGGATACTACCACGCTCTCTCAAACACACACACACACACGCATAGGCTCCTATATATAAGATCTAATCTTAAGATCAAGAACTTAATCTCATTCTCTCTCTCTCTCTCCCAAACTTAATAAATTACTCAAACACAAGATTGAGTTGTCATAAATGGAATCTATGTGGTGTGACTTATGTCGAAGTAGGATGAAAAAAGCCATGGTGCTAATTATAACGTTGATGTGGTTCGGTGGCACGTTCGGGGAGCTCGAGGAACAGCTATTCCAAGTGGGGAAGCTTAAGATGTTCGTTGATGAGCTTCCAGATATGCCTAGGCTCCATGGCTTCAAATCTGTTCATGGTGTCCTCAAACCCAGTTCTCTTCAAATCGGCATGTTCTTCACCAAATGGGTAAATCTTCTTTTCGTCATTTTGGGATTTTGTTGTTTCTTTGCAGAAATAACCATCGAATTAGATTCTTCTCGTCGATTGGTTAAAATTATATATCTCTCACTTGTTCACGGCAATAATGCATTTATTCTCCTCCTCACTTATTAGTCGTTTGTTTAAATGATAAAGAGACATAATGGGCTTCGGACTATACTTTAAAGCCCATATTACTTGATGATGTGGCTTTACATTTACAGAAATTTCATAGGGACTTACCAGCGACGTCTGTGTTTGCCTACGGTACATCACGGAGCACAGCAACAATTCCTGGTCCGACAATCGAAGCCGTCTATGGAGTAGACACATATGTGACGTGGCGTAATCACCTCCCTTCATCTCATATCCTTCCTTGGGACCCTACGATCTCTCCCGCAACCCCAAAACATGGTGGAATTCCTGCGGTGGTTCACTTACACGGTGGAATCCACGAGCCGGCCAGTGACGGAAATGCTGACGCGTGGTTTACCGCCGGTTTTAAGGAGACTGGACCAAAATGGACCAAACCAACGTTGCATTATGAGAACAGGCAGCAACCTGGTAATATGTGGTACCATGACCATGCCATGGGTTTGACCCGAGTCAACCTACTCGCTGGTTTGTTAGGCGCCTATCTTCTCCGTCACCACACTGTCGAATCTTCTCTCCAATTACCTACTGGCAACGAATTTGACAGGCCATTGATTGTTTTCGACCGGAGCTTTCGTACAGACGGTTCCATTTACATGAATTCTACCGGGAACAACCCGTCGATTCACCCGCAATGGCAACCAGAATACTTCGGCGATGCTATCATCGTGAACGGAAAAGCATGGCCACGACTAACAGTCCGGCGTCGGAAATACAGATTCCGCATAATTAATGCCAGCAACGCCAGATTCTTCAAATTTTTCTTCTCCAATGGTCTCGATTTTGTCGTTGTGGGATCCGATTCAGCGTATCTGTCGAAACCGGTGACAACCAAATCCATCCTCCTTTCTCCATCAGAAATTGCAGATGTTGTTGTCGACTTCTCGAAATCACGGTCAAGAACGGCGGTTCTCGCCAACGACGCGCCGTATCCTTACCCTAGCGGTGATCCAGTCAACGAAGAAAATGGAAAAGTCATGAAATTTATAATCAAAAATGAACCAGAGACTGACACATCGACAATTCCCAAGAAGCTCATTGATTATCCGGATGCTGATGTGTCGAACGCTGTTCTCACACGATACATCGCTATGTACGAGTATGTGAGTGACTCCGATGAGCCTACTCATTTGTACGTCAATGGCTTGCCTTATAACGCACCCGTTACAGAAACTCCAAAAGCAGGAACCACTGAGGTATACTGTTAGTTAATTAACGGTCTGCTCTATAATTAATCGCGCAAAATTTAATAACGAACTGTAAAAAATTTGATTAGGTGTGGGAAGTGATAAACTTGACGGAGGATAATCATCCGTTACACATTCATCTGGGACTCTTCAAAGTGATAGAGCAAACAGCGTTACTAGAGGCGGGATTGGAGGAGTTTAAGGAATGTATGACAAAACACAACGATGCTGTCAAATGCCAACTCAGCAAATATGCACGTGGGAAAAAGACTCTGGTGACTGCCTATGAACGAGGTTGGAAGAATGTGTTCAAAATGATGCCTGGACATCTCACCAAGATACTCGTCCGCTTTGCTTATATTCATAATAATGCATCTTACCCATTTGACCCGACCCAAGAACCCGGTTACGTCTACCATTGTCACGTAAGTAGGATTTCCTATATATATATATATATATATATATATCCTTATGAATATTGGTAATCGTTATTACATACATGGGCTTGATTGAACAAAGATATATATTATGCATTGCAGATATTAGACCACGAGGACAATATGATGATGCGGCCACTTAAGATCAGGAACTGATATGTGAAGGTCTCATGATCTCTGCAAGGATTATGATGGTGCAAATATAAACTCTTCTAGAAATATATATTAAAATCAGATATCACCAAGTGAACACCTTTGAGGATGTAGTATAATCTTTATTTATATCAATCCCTTGTAATAATTCTAAAGTTTAGTATTGGCTAAGCTGAAATAACTGTTTTCCTGACTCTATATAAGACTTCTGCAACAATTAAACCAACAACAAAACAAACACAAGTATTATACAACTCTTAAGCCCATAAAAGCCCAAAGTACCAAGGGCCTAAGACTGAAAAGTAATGTAAATGATCGACTACACACTTTTTTGTGATCTAGGAAATTCCTGAATCCTTACTGTATTATTTCTTTCGACAAAGAAACAGATTTTAATACTGTTCTTATTAAATGCAACTTATACTTCTAAAATGGAATCCA
The DNA here is from genome assembly GCA_900406435.1 of Lepidium aucheri. NCBI lineage: Eukaryota > Viridiplantae > Streptophyta > Magnoliopsida > Brassicales > Brassicaceae > Lepidium > Lepidium aucheri. The sequence continues at coordinate 24,421 of OVBA01003304.1, read as the reverse complement.
ACTGAAAGTTCAAGGTTAAACTATAAATCCACGAGTTCAACTATTTTAATAAGGGTTGTATCATACATGAGTTAGAAAAATTACCCAAAAAATCAGCACTTTTTTTATTTTATTGCATAAGATAGTTAAACATAGTGACAAGCTAGGTAGGAACATTGATGAGGATCTCAGCGGCAAGCTCCTCTGGTATAGATTCACGGAGAGACTTTGGTGAGTCGATCTCCGAGAGAACTAAGTGGAAATAAATTCTGCGATGAGCACCACTTGTAGAACCTATAAACTCGAATAAAGATTAAAGCAAAATAGAAGCAATACTCAAAACAAAACGATTAAAGTAACAACATAGAGCTGAGACAAGTCTCATTACCTTAACTCAATAAACGCCCACTTTGTACTCGGTTTGATTGCGTTTTTGAGTTCTAGGATAGAACTGTGTGATTAGACCATTGAGGTACACCCAAAAACAGAATCCGCGAACTCTGATCGTCTACTCTACACTCTGAGACTTTCAACGCAAGAAGGGAATCCCTTAGGTTAAGCTCACAAAAAAATTGTTGTGAAAGGTGCCTTTAGAATGAGTCAAGGACTCTGCTTTTATAGGCGAAAAAGGGAGAGGATAAGTCGGTTCAAATTTTGTTGTGAAAGGCACACAATAGAGTTATCGGCTGCTCAAAATTTGGAACTGATTTGAGAGGCACGATTAGGGTTATCAGTTCCACAAAATTAAAACTAACTTGAGGCACACGATTAGGGTTTAGGTGTATTTTATGGGCTTCAAAATTTGGCCCAAGAGAATACGCGCGGCTGTAGCCCCAAGCCCAAGCCCTAGCAGGGCACGGCGGCGGCGACAGCGCGCGTGTGTGGGTGGCTCTCCTCTCTCCTCCATGATTTCTAAACTACCTTACAAGTGTAATGCTACATATACACATGCAAGAAAGTTTTTCTTAGCAATGTGGGACTTTTGCATAACTTAACAATTTAAGCTAAGGGCTTTATAAGCCTATCTCTCATTTCTCATTCACCTTAGCCAAGATTGAGTCCATTAAGCCTATTGGCCTTATTACTCTTTAATCTTTGGCCCAACAATCCCCACATGAATAGAAATGAGACTAACGACTCGATAAACTCTACTGACTAGACTTATCCTATAGACTAGACAGATAGACGGACTTTTGAGAGTGTAGACGAAAATGTACTGTGTCTGAGTAAGTAGCATTTTTCTTCTTTGAACCATTTATTGTTGATATATGTCGGGTTTACTTCGCCAGGAGGTGAACATGATGTCTTGAACCACCCGGATGTTTAGTGTAAACCTAGACAACACATATAACCTAGCTCACTTTTTAGTAGAACAAAATTCTCTATTGTATTCATTGTGGCCTTGATCTTTGCGTGGTAATTCATGAATTAACTTGGAGAATATAGCCTTACCTTCATTCACCTAGAAATGGCCTTTATTTCACACTCACTAGGTGGTTTGTCAAACTTTTGGATGTTCAGAAGTAACATGTAATACTTCACTTATTAACCAAATATTGGACTCAAATCATTAAAAGTTTTGAACTTATCCTCAACTCTCTACAGGTTGCACTGTTTATCATCTTTTAGGAACTGGGTAGAGTCGTAATACTCACAATGCACTTCTAAAGATATTTTCTAATTTAGTTGTCCCTTTGAACCTACTTCTTGGGATTTCCTGTCATGTAGGTAGGGTTTCCACCAGAAATCTTCTTAATTCATAAGCTTAAACCCATTCCTCTTGATGATTTTTCTACTTGATCTCGAGATAGTCCTTTGGTGAAAGGATCTGCTAGATTTTCAACTGACTTGATGTAGTCGATGGTAGTTACACCAGTTGAGATCAAGTGTCTAATGGTCTTATGTCGTCTCCTTATCTGACGAGATTGGCCATTATAGAGATTATTCTATGCTCGAGCTATAGCCGATTGACTATCACAGTGAATGCGTAGTGCTGACACAAGTTTCTCCCACATAGGAATGTCTTCCAAAAAGTTACAAAGCCATTCTGCTTCTTCTGCTGCTTTATCTAAAACTATAAACTCTGATTCCATGGTGGATCGAGGTAATAGAGTTTGTTTGGAAGATTTGTAAGATATTGTTGCATTTCCTAGGGTAAAAACGTATCCAATTATGGATTTCAAGTTTTGGGAATCGGAAATCCAATTAGCATCATTGTATCCTTCCAGTACTTGAGGTTCTCTACCATAGTGCAACCCATAACTTTTTGAATATTGTAAGTAATTCAGTACTCTAGTTATGACTTTCCAGTGTTTATGTCCGGGATTGCTTGTGTAACGACTTAGTACGTTAACTGCATGTGCTAGATCAGGTTGATTACAATTAGTCAAGTACATAAGACTTCCTATTACACGTGCATACTCTACTTGTGACACTGCTCCACCTGAATTTTTGGTCAAGTGAATTTGAGAGTCTACAGGAGTTTTTGCGGTTCCACTTGTATAGATCTTGAACCATTCAAGAATCTTTTCAGCATAGTGACCTTGAGACATAATAATTTCGTCAGGAGTTTGAGTGATTTTAATCCCTAAGATGACATTATCAAGACCCATGTCTTTCAAGTCAAACTTATTATTGAGTATGTTCTTAGTCTGTTGGATTACGTCTTTGTTGCTTCCAATAATTAGCATGACATCTACATATAAGCAGAGCAACACATATGCCTCTTCTGTTTGCTTAATGTAGATACATTTATCACACACATTTATTTTGAAGCTATTTGACATCATCACATTGTCAAACAAAGAGCTGAGACAAGTCTCGTTATTTATGAACTCTGATCGTCTACTCTACACTCTCAGACTTTCGACTCAAGAAGGGAATCACTTAGGTTAAGTTCACGAAAAAATTGTTGTTAAAGGTGCCTTTAGAATGATTAAGGACTCTGATTTTATAGGCAAAAAAAGGAGAGGATAAGTCGGTTCAAACGTAGTCTTATCGGTTCCAAAACTTGAGGCACACAATAGAGTTATTGGCTTCTCGAAATTCAGAACTGATTTGAGAGGCATGATTAGGGTTATCAGTTCCACAAAAATCGGAACTAACTTTAGGCACACGATTAGGGCTTAGTTTGGACTTCAAAATTTGGCCCAAAAAGAATATGCACGGCTGTGGGCTGAAGCCTCACATTCCCCCAAGCCCCAAGCCCTGGCCCCGGCCCTGGCACGGCGGCGGCGGCGCGCGCGTATGGGTGGCTCTCCTCTCTCCTCCATGCTTTCTAAACTACCTTACAAGTGTAATGCTATATATACACATGCAAGAAAGTATTTCTTAGCAATGTGAAACTTTTGCATAACTTAATAGTTTAAGTTATGAGCTTTATAAGCCTATCTCCTATTTTTCATTGAGTCCATTAAGCCTATTGGCCTTATTACTCTTTACTCTTTGGCCCAACACCACTGAGATTATAACTCTACTTCTGATACAACTCGGTGTGATTGATGCCTAGGAATCTTAACTAATCACAATCTCATCTCACACACTCTCAAATCACTTAGAAGAAAAAATGCGGTTAAGGTTTTCATTTCCACAGAGAAAATAAAAAATTATAATTTAATTAATTAAATGTAAAAAGTCATAAATACCGTAAAGGAACCTTATATAGAAGTTTTCAAGTAGGGGTCTTTTAGGGCATGACTCATACATATTCTAAACAAGAAAATAAGTGATCAGCACTTTAATGAAACATAAAACATATAAAAAACAAATAACATACTTGAAAGAGGTCCATATAAGGCAAGTACGTTGTCCATATGGATTGACAACCACACTTTGCATTTGGACTGAAAAAATATAAACCTACGACTCTTGACTAAAGCAAAGTACCTACAAAAAGATAAATGATAAAACAATTACGTATTTTGGTTTTGCAAGGGATCGTCTTGCTGGTAGAGGAAGTGTTGCCTGCAAGGTACAATCTTTGGTACGTCCGGTGGTACATGTTGTGTAGTCTGCAAACGTGATCGACATTCGTTTGGCTAGGTCTGATGTTAGATGACCTCCTTTCGACCTTTCGGCTTTGCGATCCAATAGTTGTGAAGTAGTGACATGTCTATCTTAACCACTGGTTCGATCAACTCTAGTAAGACTCCATTTATATTGATAAATTTGTCTTGGGTGGGGCTAATTTTTTTCTAGTATTTGACCTTCTCGCATGACCGATATACGAATAGGGTGTTCTGGTGGACAACCCACCAAACAAGGTACTCATTTTTGTTTGTCAACTAACATAGTGGTTTTTTAAAATCCCGCTCCTACTATTGTAGGTAGGGGATACGATCTTTGGTGCCTTGAGAATTTGAAAAGTGACTACGCTATTGGGCACCTGTACTCGACAACAAACTGCTTATTTTAAGGAGTTAAAAACGAAACTTATAACAATTTCTATAAAAAATAGTCAAATTAATTATATTGTATAATAGAAAAACTAAAATACTAACTATACACGATATGAGTGATGTATGAAATGTCAAGTAGGGACTCTATTGCAAGTTGCAAGTGAGAAGTGCTTCATTGGCTGGTTTTGGTTACATATATCTGTAGTTCGGAACATAGATTTTTCTAATATCATTAAATGTTTCTCATTCTTGATTGTTCACTCTGTCTCCCTCTTTCTTTTTTCTTATAGATTTCAGAGTACAATTTTGTTATTGCATTTACTATGATTCAGTACTGCGGCCTGTATTGATATCTTCGTAAACACGGATATGTACTTTGTGATATGAGCTCTTACCCACACTTCATGGCGCCACGACCACGTTCTCTTTGTGATTATCCACTTTGAGTCCTCTATGACTACCATTTTGTATGAACAAACATTGGATATCATTTTCTACTTCTTAACCCATTTTACATGTAATTTTCACGTGTCAATTAAATAGAAAAGCTAGAAGACCAACACCCTTTTGGACAGGCTCATAATTAATAAGGAATTAGGTTTTTACTACTCCAGAGGCTCTGATAAAAAGATCTATCGTGAATCTAGGGATAAAAATTTCATAAAAACATATAGTTTCTAGAAACCAAAATGGTCGTGGTGCCGAATTTGGTCTGTACCAATGAATTATGAATGGTTATGCTGATAATGCCGTAAATTGAACGTCGACGATCATTTTTCAAACTACGAAGAATAGGTCAAAGTATTCACCAAAATAAAAGAAAAATTTAAAGTAAGAGCAAAATAAATTCACAGCAGCAGCCGTAGAAGAATATATATATATATATATATATATACCAACCAATATTTATATGGTTGATGATGATAATTTTAAATTTTTCATAATCGGTTCCGGCAAGGAAGAAACAGTTAACTAATATAAACAATGTGGTCCAAATATTTATTAGATTGACCCAATTTGTTGTTATAATAAGAAAACTAATAAAAACTTGAATAAAAAGAAAGTGATGATAAGAAAAGGTCGGCTTTACAACGAAGCAAGCATAGAAAATGGAATGGTGCTCGATCACTCTTATGAATAATTAAAAGCGTGTGTGAGTGTGTGTGTATGTATGTGGTTTCATTTCAATTATATGTTTTGGTTGCATTACAAACCATAATATTCCAAAGCCAACTGTATCCTTTTCTTTTGTTCTCTTCTTTTCTTCTATCTACCCACCGCCAATCTCGCTTTCTTTTTTTCTTTCATTTCTTTATTTATCTACTCCTTCTTTTATTTTCTTATCTACTCTATAATCGTTGGGATACCAAAGAAAGCTTACGATAATTGTTTTTTTTCTTTCTCAATTTACGAAATACATCATTTTTGTGGGGTTAGGAATTTCTAATTTTTTAATCCAGTTGTTTTCAATCCGTGGTCAAGATAAATCCAATATAATGATTCTGATATCAGATAATTAATCTCTCCTTACTACATAAAAAAAACAAAAAAAGAAACAATTTACAATGCAGAATTTAGGCTATGATCCAAATCTTATCAAACCAGTTGTTAAATTAGAAAAAAAAGATTTCAAGTTTTTCCTGATTTTTTTCCATCAGTTACATCACATTAAAAAGAATTAAATTAAATATATTATTGTATTAAAATGATTCTAGTCAATGAGCTACGTCTAACTTTACAACGAATAATTATCTTTAAACATACCAAAATATACGATAAACAGGTTTATAAATAAACAAGTGTACTCTCATACAGGCAACCATGAACAATTTAATCCATATATATATATATATTATAAGAAATCTCTAGTATTATTTATTTTGTAGAATCAAAAGTTAAATTTTTTTTTTAAGTTAGGCTAATTCTAATTATTATAGTGTTTTTTTTTATCAAATCCAGAGCAAGAAATGATTTTAGGTTTTGTACCAAAAAAGTTTTTCGTAATTTCAAGCTTTAAATGTACTATAATACTCCATCCGTTTCATATTACTTGTCATTCTAGCCTAAATTTTTTGTTTCATTTTAGTTATTATTCTCATTTTCCAATGTACTTTTTGATATAAAGATTATCTCATTTGCCCTTAATTAAATGAATAAAATATTAAATGGTTTAGAATTCTAATACTCAAATAAGGGCATAATAGAATATTTACCTATTTTCTTAATTTGTGTGCCAAACTCGAATAACTAACTAATATAAAACGGAGGGAGGGAGTAGTTGTTAACAAAAAATAAAATTGTACTATAATTTGGACTATTTGTATTTTAATTTTACAATTAAGATGATTTCAATAAAATTTAGATAAAAGCAACTGGATAAAAGTGGAGGAAGACGTAGGGCCAGCAAAACGGTGTCGTAATAGCGACCTCTCTCTATTGACAAATGGGTTGCTTGGATACATATAACCCATGTTACTCTCGCTTCTGCGTAAAGAGCGAATCCCCAAGCTGATTTTTTGTTTCTTATTACTTTTTTTCCTTCTTTTATTTATTTCCCGATTGACGGAGGTTGATCGGCGTAATGGCCGGAGTAATCGTCTCACCCGCCTCTGTACTCGACCTAATCGCCGATATTGTTGAGATTCCACTCGACGCTGGTGTTTTCAAGAAAGATTGCTCTGATCTCACGCGGCGAGTCTCTCTCTTGACGCATTTGGTCGAGGAGATTAGAGACTCTACACTAATCAACTCCGGCGCTTCATCTTCGTCGGAAAGTGATTGGTGGTCCGATTTTGTTGTTGGCCTTCAGGCGGCTAAGCGTCTTCTTTCCACAGCCAGTCGATTTCAAGCTCGCGATTCCTCTGTAAGTAATCTAATCTTTGCAATGAGAATCCAGCCATTGATAATTTCACATTCTGTTTGCTGTTCTTCAAACTTCCAGTTCTTCGATCTCGTTAGATTCATTGTTGCTGACTAGGATTACTGGTTTAGTATCGGTAATATGTAATTAGACTAGTGGTTTTCTTCGGTTTAGTTAAAAGTGTTAATTTTCTGGATTGAAGGATGGTGCTGCGAAGAGAATCTCTTTCCAGTTTCAATGCGTTACATGGAAGCTTGAGAAAGCATTGAGCAATCTTCCATATGAGTTGTATGATATCTCTGACGAAGTTGGAGAACAGGTAAAATTTCGTTGAATCATTTTGTTTATATGAGGAGATAATTTCTCACTTTTGAAGTTTTTTTAAAGTTGTGTGTTTTACTGTAATCAGGTGGAATTAGCGAGATCGCAGTTGAGAAGAGCAATGCAAAGATATGGGTCACTGAATTCGAACAAGTTTTCCAGTGCCTTATCTGAGCCAATGGAGAGAGATGGTTTTAGCAATGTAAAGATCAAGGTTGAGGAAAAGCTTGAGAGTCTTTCAGAAACGCTTCAATTTGCAGAGGAGGAGGATAAACAAGATTCGCCGCCTCTGCGGAGAGCCTCTTCCATTTCTCTGGCTTACTATCTATCAAAGGATGCTGATACCGATAGATTAGACAAGATGGTCACCAAGAACACTGATGAATCGAAGAAATCTGATAAACTCACTATCCCAGTAGACTTTCTTTGTCCGGTATCTTTGGAACTGATGAAGGATCCTGTTATTGTCGCCACAGGACAGGTCTGGTTTTAAGATTTTGTAGCAGTTTTTCTATGCTTTTATTGTCTGTTGCTTGGTTATTGATATTTCTCTCTCTTCGATGGCAGACTTACGAAAGGGCGTACATACAGAGATGGATTGACTGTGGCAATCTAACATGTCCAAAGACTCAGCAGAAACTCGAAAATTTTACGCTTACGCCTAACTACGTTCTCAGAAGCCTCATCTCGCGGTGGTGCACTGAACACAACATTGAGCAACCTGCAGGTTATATAAGCGGCAGGACAAAAAATCGGGGAGACATGTCAGTGATCCGGGCATTGGTTCGCAGTCTCTCAAGCCGGTCCACAGAGGATCGAAGGAATGCGGTTTCTGAAATCCGGTGTCTGTCAAAGAGAAGCACGGACAATCGCATTCTGATTGCAGAAGCAGGAGCAATCCCTATTTTGGTGAACCTGTTAACTTCAGAGGACGTTGCAACACAAGAAAACGCAATCACATGCGTTCTCAACCTCTCTATATATGACAACAACAAAGAGCTGATAATGTTTGCTGGTGCAGTCACCTCCATTGTTCAAGTCCTTAGAGCCGGAACCATGGAAGCAAGAGAAAACGCAGCAGCAACACTCTTTAGCCTTTCATTAGCCGATGAGAACAAGATCATAATAGGCGGATCAGGTGCTATACCTGCCTTAGTGGATCTGCTTGAGAACGGGACCCCAAGAGGGAAGAAAGACGCAGCCACAGCATTGTTCAATCTCTGCATTTATCATGGAAACAAAGGAAGAGCAGTTAGAGCCGGTATAGTAACAGCGTTGGTTAAGATGCTCAGTGACTCGAGCCACCACCGGATGGTTGATGAAGCTTTGACAATACTCTCGGTTCTTGCTAATAATCAAGATGCAAAAACCGCGATAGTAAAAGCAAATACGTTACCCGCATTGATAGGTATCCTCCAAACAGATCAAGCTAGAAACCGAGAGAACGCAGCAGCGATATTGTTATCATTATGCAAGAGAGACACTGAGAAACTGGTCTTGATCGGTAGACTCGGCGCAGTCGTGCCGTTGATGGATCTATCGAAGAATGGAACAGAAAGAGGCAAAAGGAAAGCTATATCTTTATTAGAGCTTCTCCGTAAGGCATGCCAATAATCATAATTAGTCTTCTGACATAAAAAAAAAGGTTCAATCGTCAAGCTCTCATTTTTATTGAGTTTCTTAAATTATGTTAATATATTGTTCAATTGATTTGATTTTTTTGGATACTAGTAATTCCCTTTGTGGAATCATATTTGGAGATGGTGAGCGAACAGAGTGTTCGAAAATCGAACTCTGTTTTGCTCGCTATGTATTTATTATTTGTTACATTTGTAATGATATTTGGGAAAGAATAAGCATTGGATTATCCTTTTGTTTCTGATTTATGAATTTTCACAACTCAATACTCAAAACCTTAAAGAGGGTTCAATTATATGATGATGGACTTGCTTTACGTGAATAAGTTACTCTTATGATAATAATCATTGGAAGAGAAGCAACCGTTACAAATCAAATAAATATGATTGATAAGCTACATTATTCGTTTTAAGTGACAAAAAAAAAGAAAAGAAAAAAGCTACATTATTCGTTTAATGTCAAACTTTCACTTGCTCTGGGAGGCAACTTGAAGTCGACAATGCCTACTAAACCGGCGTGAATACCGGAAGAATCAAGGTATTCGCTGGAGCCACCGAAATCTTTAATACAACATTACCTCATCACAGAATTCGAGTTTATTCAATAATTGAAATGAAAATTATACTATATTATAGGGTTTGTTTGAAAGTTTCTTCAATAGCGAAAGCGAAATGAGTCACATATTAGTCTTCTCATTGATTAGAGTTGCTGTTGGAAAAATGGTATAATTATTAGTATCTTCAACAACCCATAAATACCGCATTGTTTAATGGTGGTAGTTAGATTGGGAAGCAATCAGCTCAATACACCAGTAAGGTGAAGGTCAACGACTTTGGTCTGAAGCAGCGAAGCATTTGGGGATCAGAACATCTTGGGAATCCAAATGGCTTTATTTGATAGTTAAGCAAATATCATTTGCATCTTACCATTAACAAGAGAGGTTTGCTTCCGTCACAAACAAAGTGAAATCATGGGAAATCTAATTCTGTCTCGTATATTATCTCTCGATTACGAAAAGAGAACGAGGGAGAGTAGTGTAGTCACGTAAGCTTGAAGATACTACCAAAAGTTACAAGTGGTCGAAGCTGAAGAAAGAGAGGGACTATGTCTCTGATTCCTCTGAACAAGATCATGAAATTCTACACTCTGTCTCCTTAACATCATTCTAAGTGCTTTGACTCATTAGAAACAGTAAACTGCATCGTAATATGAAGATGAGGCTACAGGGTTTTGATAGGTACTACAAAAAAATGTACAAAATATTCAGTTTTATCTACTCGATGAAGCAAGTAAAAGAGTTATAGTTAAGGACAACATTGATCAGGAACAGTAACAACTAACAATATCATTAGTCATGACTCATGACCAAAACTTCTTAAGAGAAAGCGTGCAAGAAGTAACTAGTCAATGACGAAACAATTGGTAAAAATTTGGAGAAAAATTTACAAGAGCTGTTAATTTTGAGAATAACAAAGATATATAATATCCTCCACTGGTTGACCTCGAAATTAATTACGGTGTAGAACACAAAGACAGTGATATTAAACACTATAACCTGAGTTTGGGATAGATTATCGATTTCGATATCTTGTGGCAATGCTATTCAGCGGATACAACACATTAGTTTTGCATATTGGGGTGGGGTGCTAATTGCATTAAGTAGGATATTACCATAGATGATTGTGATCTTACGAATTCGTAAAAAAATTAATTGTGTTGGGTAAAGAAATATAAAGCAGAGGTTATTAATAGACTACTAGGATGGTACCTACGCTGGTAGTGCGGGGTATAGTATTGTTTGGTAAAATACAATAAACCGAGTTTTGTTATTATGAAACAGATAAAGTGCAAAGGTGATATGTAAATAGCAATACCCATGGATTAATACATCAAATAAAAAAATTGGTAACTGATAAAATACGTAGATTAAAGATCCTCATGAACTATACTGCAGAAATCAAAAGTAAGCTTATTAGCACCAAAATGATGCGTATTCAGAGTTAAGTGCGGATGATTCATCTTCCAGCTTTTCAGTAGAAGAGTCAACTTTGTCACTAGAAGGCACAATATTTAAACCATAGATTGATGATGCAACCTCTTCAACATTCACTTTCTCTTGATTTCCAATTCAATTGAACAAATTTGTTTTGATAAAAATATCTCCATACAGCACAACAAACTTAGGAGTCATTCGTTTACACATTGATGGTGTAGAACTTGTTTTAGTAATCAAACGAACATCCTAAGTTTGAGGTATTTCAAGTTCTTCCTGGAAGTATAAAAATTTAATATACAACTAAATTAAAACTTAAACATAATAGAAATGGTATTATCAAACTCATGTTTGTAATCAGAAACGCTCTCAAGCACGTTGACCGAGACACGTTTTCAAACGGCGCTGACCTGCTATTCTAGGAAAGTCTTCCTGGCTTACTTTTGCTTCAGCCTCACGACTTTCAAGATCCTCCATACTTTGCTACTTTTTTTGGGAAACTTCAGCCGCTCCATCCTTGCCGGTAAAACCCTCCCTCCTCCGATAAGATTTTTTTGCCGATAAAATAAAAGATCTAGCTCCGAGCTAACTCGGTGGTCTGGTTCCATCGGAAACTGGTGTCTAATCTGCTCTAGATCTTGCAAGAAAACTCTCACCTTAGTGTGAAGAAATTGTTCTAACCTTGCCTCAAATCTCTAAATCTTCTCTGCAGTTCTACCCACCCAACATGGCTCACCGTAGAACAAGGCCAGAAGAAACAACTCAGGATCCAAAACCACTTCCACAGCCTTCCTCTAGAAGGGTTAGAGTTGCTGCACCAGAAAACAGTAAGTTACTGGAACAACATGCCTTAACCTTGATAGGCAGACTCATTAACCCCAAGGCTCAAAGAATCTGGTATCTTATACCTTTTCTCTCTGAGCATTGTAAAGTATCATCTAAACCAATTGGAGCGGATCTTGGCCAAGGAATGTTTCTGTTCCAGTTTACAAATGAAGCAGATCTGCAAAGTGTTCTAGCCAACAGACCCTATCATTTTGCTAAATGGATGATTATCCTGGAAAAATGGGAGCAAACTATAGCTAAGGACTTTCCAAACAAGATACCTTTCTGGATAAGAATCCAAAGCCTCCCTGTTCACCTCTGGACAGAAGAGATAGTCCGAGCTTTAGGAGCTGCAGCTGGTACAGTGGAGGAGGTGGATGTGACTACACGTTCGGCTCGAGTAAGAGTCCTAATCAATGGCCTCCAACCACTAATTACTGAAGCTACTGTGGAATTCCCCAATGGAGATGAAGTGGTAGCTCTCCTGGTCTACGAAAAACTTGAAAAATAGTGTCACCGCTGTAAGAGATTATCACACAAACAGAGAGATTGCTAAGAAGCTTCTGACCTGGATATAAGCAACCCAAACCTGGTATACGGCAAGCAGAACCTCGCAACCAGAGATGCTAATGACTTCATTAATAACAAAGCTTACAATCCCTTCAGATCCTACTCCCCAAAGAGAAACAATGCTCCCACCGGAGACATCTCATACCCGCAGAGGAAAAGCTCCTCCTCTTACTGCAGGAACACTTACCATGTATCTAGAGACAGAGACGCTGGATACAGAGAAAATAGGTATCATTCATCTCGTTATAAACCATACCGTACAAGAGACCATAACTGGGAAGAAAAAAGGAAAGGAAAAGAACTCAGCTGGAGACAAGTGACCCACCCTCTGAAAGAATCGGTTGACCCTCAGGGATCATATACGACACAACAATCGAAATCCCATCATTCCTCTGATGGAGACGGTATAGCAACACCACCCCCACTTAGACTGCAAGCGAAGGAGACCTGTAGCCCATGAGGAACCTTTTCTCAACCTATACAGGATGACCAAGTTCGTTCCAAACTTTCCCAAGAAGAGGTTAACCAAGCCATGGGAGAACTTCGTGACATAATGATCCAATATGCTACTTGCGCTGATCCTAGAGAAAGTGCTGTCAGGAAAGCAAGAGTACAATTAGCACAACTTTCAGGAGAGTTTAAAGAAGCATCAGAGGACATGGTCATAAGTAAAATGAGGAACATTGACAGAGACGAAGTCCTACCACCACCCTTGAATCTGGAAACTGAGAGAATACCTGCTTTGCTGTGACTAGAAGCTCTAGAGTCGGATTCCCTGCACTCTAGCAAAACCTCCAAACGAACAGTGGCAACAAAAAGAACTGTGGCAAAGGGGAAACCATGAAGACCTCCCCTGAGAAAGTCAAATCAAAACAGCTCAAAAAGCCTACCTGGAGCAAAATCAAAGAAAAGGAAAGCTATCCAAATCCTTAACTCTCCTAACATAGGGACAGAACAACATAACTCACTTGCAGTAGCTACCAAAATCCTTCCATGCCAAACTGCAATAATCCGAGAAGAAGGTGAAAGTTCGATAATGGGAGCAAACAGAAATCAAAACCTGGGAAGGAGTAGTACCCGGAGGGCGATGGATTTTCAAGATCCATCAAGCTTGATTCCTTAGTCTTAGGGAGCTGGAACTGTCAGGGGCTAAGGAACCCTCTCACAGTCCAGCGAATTAAGGAGATACAACACAATATCTCCCCAGACATCATGTTCCTTTCGGAGACGAGGAATTCCGATTCTAAAGTCCTCAACCTGCTACAACATCTTAAATACGATGCACACCATTTTGCCCCACCCCAAGCTGGCAGTGGAGAGGGTTTAGCACTATTTTGGAACTTAGAATCGCCGCTGGAAATCATCTCGACAGAAGCAAATTTCATTAAGACAAGAATCCAGCTGAAGGGTGATAAATTCTCTGCTCTGTTTATCTATAGAATGCCCGAAAAAGGAAAAAGAGAAGAATTATGGAGACGACTCACCAATGTAATGAGTGAGAGAGATGGTCCATGCATCATCACGGGTAACTTCAACGAAATTCTGGGAAACGAGGAAAAAGAAAGAGGTCCGCACAGACCAGAGTCCTCATTCTCAATCTTCAGAGCTTTTATAGCAAACAACGACCTCTTGGACCTGCAACATTCCAGAAATCCACTCTCCTGGAGAGGATACAGACACTCACATTTTGTCAAGTGCAGACTCGACAGGTCGATGGCAAACACGACTTGGTTAGAAAATTCCCCACAGCCAGATGCGAATATCTCCGATTTGAAGGTTGTGATCACCGTCCCCTAATCACCTACTTCTCAAACAAAAGACAAAGGAAAAAAGGAATTTTCAGATATGACAGATCCCTAAACCAAATTGATGAAGTCAGGTAGAAAATCATACAATCTTGGAAGGAAAGCCAAAAAAAACCACTGAACCAGAAGATATCAAACTGCAGAAACACCATAATCCAATGGAAAAAAGACCAAAGGAAAACACAGCAGCAAAAACTGGACAAACTAAAGAAAGACCTGGATTGCCAAATGTCAAGTTTAAACCTGGATGAAGATAAAATCTCGGAGCTGAATACGGAGCTTAAAAGAAATTACCTCATGGAGGAAAACTATTGGCCCCAAAGAAGCCGTATTGCTTGGCTCAAGGGTGGAGACAAGAACTCCAAATACTTCCACGCGATTACTAGAGGGAGAAGAGCCTGGAATCGCTTCTCAGTACTTGAAAGGTCTGACGGAACACCGGTATTCGAAGAGGCTGAGATCATGGACGTTATCACAGATTACTTCAGCGATCTCTTTAAAGCCCAACCGGTGGATGCGAAAAGCACAGTACAAGATGCAATAGAGCCAAAAGTTTCGGCTGAAATAAATCAGAAGTTAGTAGCCCCACCAACCCCATTGGAGATCAAAGATGCTCTCTTCTCAATCCACCCGGATAAGGCTCCAGGACCCGATGGATTCTCCGCAAGCTTCTTCTAGTCCTACTGGGTTCAGTGTGGACCAGACATCATCAAAGAGACCCAAGACTTTTTTAAATCCGGCTCAATGTCGAGAAACCTAAACCACACACGTCCGCCTGATTCCTAAAATGGCAAACCCCAAGAAAGTTGCAGATTACAGACCTATAACACTCTGTAATGTGCGCTATAAGGTCATCTCAAAACTCCTAACCAAAAGGCTGCAACCTCACCTTCAATCCCTAATATCGGAGAACCAATCTGCCTTCATTCCGGGATGAGCCATTACTGACAATGTCGTGATAACACATGAAACGCTGCACTACCTGAAACACTCAAATGCAAAAAAACATTGTGCTATGGTGGTCAAGACAGATATGAGTAAGGCTTACGATAGACTAGAATGGAGCTTTATAATGACATGCATCACGACAGTATCCTACTCTTAGCTAATCAACGGGCCAGCCCAAGGGGAAGTAAAACCAGAACGTGGAATCAGACAGGGAGACCCCCTCTCCCCTTATATATTCATCCTCTGCAGCGAGGTACTTTCTGGCCTATGTAGGAGAGCACAAATTGATGAATCCTTTCTCGGACTGAGAGTTGCCAAAGCTAGCTCAATAATCAATCACCTGCTTTTTACGGATGACACTTTATTTTTCTGCAAATCAGACAGCAAGAGCTGTAATGCACTTCAAGGAATTCTGTCAACTTATGAGAAAATATCGGGCCAGATGCTCAACAAGGATAAATCAGCTATCACCTTTGCCTAAAAAACTCCTCAAGAAAATAGGAAACAAGCAAAATAGATTTTTAGTAATAAACAAAGAAGGATGCAACAACAAATATCTGGGACTTCCAGAGCACTTAGGCAGGAAAAAGAAAGACATCTTCACCGTGTTAGTGGAGAAAATCAAACGGAAGGCTAGTTGCTGGTCAACAAAGCAATTATCCGCAGCTGGAAAACTAGTGATGCTGAAATCAGTTCTCTCTTCCATCCCCACGTACTCAATGTCATGCTTCAAAATGCCTGCGTCCCTCTGCGATAAAATTCAGTCGGCTTTCACTCGCTTCTGGTGGGATGCGTCTAACGGACACCGCAAAACATGTTGGGTTTCCTGGTCAAAATTAACACAAAGTAAGAGAGAAGGAGGACTCGGTTTCAAAGAAGTTAAGGCTTTCAACATTGCACTACTTTCTAAGATAAGCTGGCGCCTGCTAAAAAATCCACAAAGTCTCCTCAGTCGAGTTTTGCTGGGAAAGTATGGACACAACCAGCCTTTCCTGGAATGCGAAAAATCTGGTAACCCCTCACTAGACTGGCAAGATTACTGGAAGGAAAATAGCTCATTAGAGCCCACTATGGAATGACCATAGGCAATAGTCTGAAAACACAGATATGGAAAGATAATTGGTTACCTAATGGTAATCTCCAAACCCCTTTTGGACCACTTCCAGAGGATACCGCAGAGATGAGAGTAGCATACCTCCTCCTCCTAAACTCACCCGAGTGAAATCTAGAGAAAATCAATGACTTACTTCCTGCGTATAAGAAAGACATTCTGACTATTAAGCCTAGCCTAAATTGACTCGAAGACACAATCATATGGCTCCCGAATGACTCCAGAGAATATATCACAAGATCAGGATACTTCTCCTTCTTACATGATGAGAAACGAGAGATTAAAGATTCAGAGAGAATTTCAACCTTTAATTGGCAAGCAAAAATTTGGTCTAAGGATCTCCCGCCAAAGCTGCAACTCTTCTTATGGAAAGCGCTACAAAACTCACTCCCAGTTGGAAAGGAATTTTCCAGAAGAAACATCACAAGCTCTCGGAACTGCACACACTATGATGAGGAGGAATCATTAAGTCATGTTTTCTTCCAATGTCCCTATGCAAAAGAGGTATGGAGACTTTTACCTAGCAAAGAGCAGTTCGATACTTATCACATAACAAATTTCAGAGAAGGCCTTGAGAGAGCAAAAAGCATTGTCATGCTGCCACCGACGGGTATTTCCGGACCACCACTTTTCCCTTGGATATGTTGGTCAATCTGGTTATCAAGGAACAA
Organism: Lepidium aucheri; assembly: GCA_900406435.1. Taxonomy (NCBI): domain Eukaryota; kingdom Viridiplantae; phylum Streptophyta; class Magnoliopsida; order Brassicales; family Brassicaceae; genus Lepidium; species Lepidium aucheri. Next base: position 7,303 of record OVBA01003304.1, on the reverse strand, counting down.
AAAGATTTATGAGGATAGATCACTATCGGCGAAGGAATTAGTTGACAAAGGCATCATCAATGCAAGAGAATGGATATAAGCACATATCGAGACTCGAATTCAACAACAATCTCCTCCGCAAATAACTGTAGAAAGAAACAATGTAGAACATGTGCTAACCTACTTTGTAGATGTAGCTTGGAGACCCGATTCTTGTATGGCTGGAGCAGGGTGGATCTTCGTGGAAGAGAACCAACAGATCTCCCAAAACTCTGCATCGTTCCCATTCACAGCTTCACCTCTGCAAGCGGAAGGACTCGCAATCAGAGAAGCGATGAGACAATCCCTGGCACGAGGTTACTTTGATGTCTGCTTCAAATCAGATTCCTTGAGCCTAATCCAAACCCTCAACAACAGAGCAAGCAAGCATCAGATTCATGGAATCGTACAAGACATTTACTATCTATCTACCTGCTTTAATGCCGTGTCTTTCAGGTTCATTAGAAGAGACAAGAACAAACTAGCAGACTATGTTGCAAAACAGGCCCTTAACGAGACCCATTCCTCAGCCTTTGTTGTTTGACATTTTCTCATTTAATGAAGTGGGCTTTTAACCCAAAAAAACCATAATAGAAATGGTGTGTATTATATAAATAAAATAAACCTTATTCAAATTCTGAAAATTAGCAATGGTTGTCGGAGAGTAATGTTCATAAGAAGAATCATCTTCGAGTTCGACACTATTTTTACCATAGGTAAATTCAACAGAATCTACAATGTCGTGTGAATCAAAATATGTTTAGAATTTATTACGGTGTAATTTTAAGAGGAGCCAGGCAGAAGATATAGAAAATTGTTGCTGATTTATCGTAATATATATAGGAATTCAGTTAGAAGTGGATAACTAAAATCAATATTATAATAAATCATTTTTTATATCATGCTATTTTATTTTTTCAATCGTATAGTCAACAATTAAGTTATTATTGACTGAAAGATTAAAAATCTATGATTAGTTAGTAATTTTTTTGTTCAAAATGCGGAACAAAGATAAGCATTACGCAAAATTGTTGTTGCGCTAATAAAGGTATAAAGAAAAAGTCAAAGAGAGGTAAATAAGTAAGATACAATTGCAAACCCAAAAAAAAAGATGAAGGGAGTGGTAGTTTTTTTTTCAAACAATAAATGAAAAGCAGTAAACGTTCACCCTAGCTGAAACCAAAATGTCGGCTGCCGCTACATACTGAAACTTGATGACATCTTTAAGGAGTTCGATTGGAACAACCAAGATGAAGCTCGTCGAGGAAGGATCTCATGGTTCCAGATATGAGAATTGTGTCTGGATCTAAACATTTTGAATTCAGAAAGTACAGCTAAGTTTTTTGTATCCTGAATTTCAATAATTGACCTGCAATTTGTTTTTATCTAGTTATTTATTTGGAATCTTTGTTAGAACATTGCGTATTTTCCTAAAGTACTGTGATATAGTTAGCTTCACACACTTTAGAATTTAGGCTTAATTTATAATATGTATTAAGTTTGATCAAAGGTCAAAAATATAGAGTAACAAAAATTGCTTTAAGCAGTATTACGAATCACTTAAAACCAAGTGAATACGAGAACAAAAGTCCAATTACGTTGTAGTAAGAATCATTGTAAACATAATCCCTTTAAGTGTAGTCTTTGTGCATTCAAGATTTGAATATTAGAGAAGAAAACCATCTTAACAATGGTGTCAAGATATCTAATTCGTATATGTTTTTCGAGCACAGGTCTATGATTACAAAGAAGCAGACAACAGATCAAGCTAAACTAATCAACATTTAATCCACAAGGAGAAAAGAACAATAGGTTAGTAAAAATATTCAGTGAAGAAAACTTTGAGAACAATAGATAAATAGAAGATATTGAATTACAAATTCCTATATGTTTCCATTGTGGATATATGTTTCTTCCCATATAAGCATAAAAAATTATTAACAATACTTGTGTTTGTTTGCTAATTTGCGTGCAAATTTTATAATTTTAATGATAAACTTGAATAAAACATATAAATTGGAGTAGAAACATAAAGTAGTATTACAATACGAATGTTTGTAAATATTTAAAAGATACATAACACAAGAAAATAACATAAAGAAAAACTTAAGATTCAACTAAACTACATTCTGAAACACCTCTTTGAACACAATATTTTTCATTTTTATCTGAGGTTTCCCTTTCTTATCTGTTATCAGAATTTTCAGACCTGATTTCCTATTAACCCTAGACAATACAACATAAAACTGACCATGAAAAAAAACAGGTTTAAGCAAATAGAGTCCAACATGCCCTTGACTTTTGTTGATTGTCATGGCAAAAGAAACATTTAGTGCAAACTGTCTCCTCTTCATTTTGGAATGAACTTTAACATCTGATGGACATATAACCATCCGAGGAATAAGAACTATTTTCCCAATCTTTGTACCTGTAAGAATTTTTGCTTCAACCAGATGAGTACCCAATCGAGTAATCTGCATTCTAGTTCCATTGCATAAACCAACATCGGGATCAATGTTTCTGAGTAGCATAATAGGACATCCAAATTTAAATCTTAATGAGTGATTTGGCAATCCTGATGCTTTTACACTATTCAGAAAATCCAGAGTGTAAACATGATTACTCAATAATTTCTGGTCTGATGGGTCAATACTATCACAACTCAGATACGTATGTTCCTCCCCTATACTTGAAAAAATAAATCACGACTTTGTTATTTTTATAACTGTAACCTCATCCCACAAATAAGATGCATTTATTGATGATAACACGGTTTGCTGCCTTCCACCACCTGTGATAACTGGAAAAATCTATCTGGAATCACCTCCTAACACAACCACTTTATCACCAAAAACTTTATTCTCAGGATGCCGAATAACATCTCTTAGAGTCCTGTCCAGAGCCTCAAAACAATACTTGCTGATCATAGGAGCTTCATCCCATATTATTAGCTTGCTTTCTACTTTCTATTATCAAGTCACCAACCTCTGATCCTCGTGTCAAGGAACATATGCTGGACTCATCAATATTAATTGGTATCTTAAATCGAGAATGAGCAGTTCGCTCTCCTTCTAACAAAAGTGCAGCAATTCCGCTAGATGCAATATTTAGCACTATCTCTCCTTTCGATCGAAGTGAAGCTGAGAGCAATCTCCATAAAAAAGTTTTTCCAGTTCTTCCAAAACCATACACAAAAATACCTCATTTGTTATGCAGAACAGCATCGAGTATGTCATTGAAAATATTTGTCTGTTCTTCTGTAGCTTTTGGTAACCATTCATCAAGATACGCTTGCATTTGCTCTCGGTTGTAGTTGCGCTCATCATAAATCAACTGATTAGTGGGAATAGAAACATCAGGATCCAATTGTGGCATTCTTTCATATCGCAAAAGAGAAGTACCATGTGATGCTAATAACTTATCAATCTCTTGCAGCGCATACATTTTCTTCTCTTCATCACTTATATTGAGAACTGCAAATTAACGAATCAAAAAATGATTTGTTTGTAAAACTGCAATTATTAAATAATTGAGGATGTAAAAATGTAACAAAATAGGTTACCTGGTGAATTGAAATCCTTTTTTTAACTTGTAAATTATATCTTCACATAAGAACTTCTATGTACTATCCCATACCACCTCCGGAAAACTCATTGAATCCGATATAAGCAAATTAACAAACAATCTTCTTGTATAACGACCTGAGCACATAATTCTTGCTTCTTCTATGGCGTCTTCCAGAAGACTCAATGCGAAACACGCATCTCGATATGTCTCACACACAACTCCATTGACTCTTTTCAAGTATGTAAAACACGTCGGCCCTCTTTGATGCCCCAATAACATTCTCAGATAATAGGATTCTTCTATTTTTTGGGACATAGTATATCCTCCCCAAAGAAAACTACTATCTTGTCTCCTTTTAAATATCTTCTTTTTTTGGTCATATATATAGTTATTAGGAATCTCCTCATATAGCATATGCCTCGTCTCCACATCAGTCTTATTTAACTCAAACCAAGCAAGAAATTGAGTTAAACCAGACTCGAACTTTCCAATAACAACATCTGATGTGTCATCCTCCTTGTAATAGACTGGTTGCTTCCCTTCTTCGTGGAAATACAACTTTACAATAGGCGTAGATCTATAGTGAATATCATAAGTATAAATTCTCCAAGTTGCCTCACAAGCAGAAACATATCTGTTAAAGAAAAAGTTATACAAAAGGTAAGTTGTAATAACAAAGAACTTGTAAAAAACATAAAACCTGCATCATCATTTAGTACAGGAAAATTTCATCAAAGATGTTTATCTACAAAACAATGAAGTCGCCAGTACTCATGTATTCAGTTATACAAAAGAGACGGGGTAATAACGACGAATAAACTCATCATCAATTACAGTAAAGTTACATAACTGTGAACTCATTAAAAAAATATTTGTAACAACTAAGTAATATTTTACCTACGGTCAAATGAGTCTTTAACTTCATTTCTATTATCATACGCTTCAGATTCGTTGATTACTGAATTTGATTGCGTACATTCAACAGTTACTGTAACACGATCTGGACCTTTAGTGATGTATTTGAACAAATATTTGCAAGCAGCAGATTGATTACACCACTCGATATTGATGTGTGATCTATACCTAAGTGATAACTTTTTGTTGTATGGCACAACATACCTGTTATCACATATGATTCCATTCTTCTCGACAAACCTGTTAGTGTCCCTTCTCTTATACACTGGATATCCTTCTTGATCAAGCATATTATGTTTAGCAAAAACCTTAGGGAAGAACTTGGAACATTTGCCTTCGACCATACATGAATTTGTTGGGTTTGCTAAACCACAAGGACCGTGAATCATATATTTTTTAACAACATCGTAGAGATCAGGTTCCAAATCTTGATCTGGTATCTCTGCACATATGATCTTATCCACTTGATCAGAATTTACAATTTTATGTCCCAGAGCCATGAACAGAAGAATATGTGCATGTGGAAGACCTCTTTTTTGAAACTCAATAGTGTACATAGTTGTAAAAATTGAATAACAAAAATCCAAATACTTAACATGTTTTAGCACTCCATTAGCTACAAAATTTTTAATGAACCTAATACATATTTAAAAATACCTGAAATTATCTGCCCAAACATGTAACTCTTTGTCAAATCGTCCATATGACTATCGACTTTGATCTTGAAATTTTTTGAAATAATGTCAGGTCTATCTTCTGGTTTTAAATTTTGTTGCTTTACGAATCTTGTTATTTCTGGCCAGTTTGGGTTGCACGTGAAATGTGATAAAAAGATCTGGAAAACCAAAACTCTTACATATTTCCATTGCATCCAAATAATTAGAACACATATACTTGGGACCCTTGGTAAAAGATTTTGGAATTGCAACACTTTTCCCATGATTACTCAAATCGCAACTTCCTGAATCTTTAGCTTCTTTAACCTTCTGTATCCTTGTACTCCTCAACTTTTTTTGGTTTCTTGCTATATATCGGAGTCTATTAGACTCAATCATTGTGTAGCCATCAACCACACACTGTTGGAGCAAGCGCCTTGATCTAAGAAGAATATGCTTCTCATTTGGACATTTTTGCAGCCTGAACGCAGACCACTGCCTCATACTAATGTTTTGATTGGTCTTTTCATCCCTATTAGTTGTTCTCCTCTTCTGTTTTCCAGGTCGGAAACCATCTTTTGACCTTGGAAAGATAATTGGGTACTGGAATGCCAAGTACGAAGGATGAACTTCATCTATTCTCTTTAGCTTCCCAGATTTCTCTTCAAGCAAAATGTCACGCTTATTCAAATTCTACTCAAAATCACCGGGTATCAAAGCAGCAATCTCCGAACAGTTGGTTCACAATATAACCTTCCATCAATTTCACAGGTAGATATAATCTTTATCTGTAATCCTTCATCTTGATCCATATCAAACCTGTCTCTAGCACATCTAAAAGCCTTAACATGAGAACTTATGTCATCTAAAAGCTTAACGATCATAGCAATAATCTCTTTCCTGAACATTTGTCTCTTGTTCACCTTACTATCATTACACCCTTTGCTGTAAAAAATATTTTGGAGTACACTTACACAGTCCTAGAATAATTTGTAAACATAGCATAATTTTTTAATAACAAACCTCACTATCTTCATTCTGTTCTCGATCTCATTGATAGTGTCAACAATATACAATTGTGAGAATTTAGCAGGGTCCCCGGGTTTAGGCTTCAACGAATCCATTAGATGGTAGTTTTGACCTTGCAACGAAAATATTTGTGGACCACGCACTTTCTGTAAAGACCTATCAACCTTCCCACCAATAGATGTAAATGCAAAAATCATATTGTAAGCCCTTATGTTTTCTCTGAAATGTCTGGATAGTTCATCATCATTAGTTGCTAAAATCCACAACAGCTCTAGTGAATCCCGTAACAATTGTAACTGCACTTGGCCTCGCATACAACAGCCGGTATATAATGGTTGCTTCGACCTTCTCCTCTTTCTAATACGTTGTGCATACCAAAATAGAGCACCACAATATTCAAAACTGTAAGTAGGATCCAAATGATCAAGGTATCCTTAAAATATCGAGAAAACATTAAACAAATGAGTTGTTTTTAGGAATAGAAATAATACACTTTTGGTATAATTAATCACCTTTGAGAGGTAGTTGATGCTTAATGTCTTCTACATTAGATGATGATGCTCTACGTTTTTTTTGAATACTTAGCCGGCCCTAATACCTTTCTAATTGTTTGCTCAATATGTTGTAAAATATCATAGCCTTGCCTTGCTTACTCTATGTCATCTGCTAAGACATCCTCTTTCTCGCCCTTAGATGAATCTTCAAGTTTATTATTTGAATCAAAATCTTCTGATGAACAATAATAATCAACGACATCATTGAAATACACACATTCTGCATCTATCGTTAGGACAATGTATTAAAATTTGTCCGGTCAAAATTATTAACTTGAACTGTTTAAATTTTTTAACTAATATGCTATTTCTTATCTGCTTTTACATAACTTCCTCAGAGCCCTCGTACTCAGACGAATCAGACTCAAATTCTGAGTCCATGGAAATTTCTAGACTGAATCAAGTGTTTTTGAAGTCACATTACATAATGATACAACGAGTTTTAACCCTATATCCTACTGCAAGTGCACAACAAACGTAATAGTACTTAGGGGTCGAATACCACAGAGAACAAAGTCACACTTTTAACTTCTATCAAATCGCAAGCTATATCAATCAAGATCA